>JBCAUA010367006.1:2802-18556 GCA_038406235.1 Peronia verruculata | reverse complement strand
ACCTGTTTGGGCAAGTGATCGGTGAAATGACTACAGTATATGGTAGATTTACTATCCCTTTTTCACATGACATATATGTCTCCAAATCACCAAAAATGGAGATAGGACAGCAAAGAACTGAGCTCCTGACATGTTTCTGATTGGCTGTGCAGAAACAAACCAGAACCATTAGGTTAAAAATCATTTGCCGTACACACTTACCCCTGAGTTCTGCTGATGTTGTTAAATTATTCATGAAACTTAGTCCACCAACCTGCTCTAACCTTCTCTGTTCTTTACTGCCCTCTTGGGTCCAGTTTCATGCTGATGTTGATTCTCAGGTATCTTCCCACTTCATTTGTCTCCGTCAATGATGGCTACCTCTTGGCATGGTCTTATAGGATGTTCTTGCAAGCTTTACAGGTCACATATCTGTGCCATTGAGTTTTTTTGTCAGTGAAGAAATTTTTGTGAGATCTTGCAGCTTCCTGGATCTTCTTGTGGATTTCTTTATAGAAGAGTTTGCAAAATATAATATCTTCATAATATTCAAAGGTAACATCTTTGTACTTCTCCCAGCAGAGGCCCAGAGTATATTAGTAAGTTCTCTGCTCCCACCTGCAGGTGCTGAAAGCCCGTCGTTAACAGGATATCTCTCATGACATGCCATTCTCAACGTTCCAGAGGTGACAGCTCTTCTCACTCCTTGCTCCTATCCGCTCTCTCTCCTACTTGATCAGCCGTTTAGACATGTAATGTAAACATACCATGTTTGGCACAATACAGAAATTTTTTATATTTTTTTGCTATTGGCAGTACTGAAGTGATCTGAAGTGATAGGAATATCATTCACAGTAGACATAGCTTATTAGTATTGTTGTTTCCCATACACAGGAAATGCTGAACAAATACGGAGCAGTGATATGGGTTGATGACGGCTATTACTTTGTAAATGGTAGTCTGACTTCCACTCTGGAAAAGGCACGGCAGATTGGCATCCAGGCCTGGGCGGTCAAAGACCCTGCCTCGTCTTTCACTCACCCGAAGATGTTCAAGTATTTTAATATGGACCAACAAGCATACTTTTTTCAGGTAAGTGAACAGTGACAGATCTCTGCGGAAGTGACATTTCTCATGATGATGGTTACCTTCTCTGCAAGCATCATTAAATATTAAACAATAGTTTTTTTCTTCATTTGTTTTTTTTTTTTTTTTTTCCTACACGTGAAATTTCATAACTATGTCAAGGTATGGAGGCCGATTTCTGCAAAAGTGGGAACAATCTTCAGATATCAGACATCATAGTGTCGGGCAACCGCTGATAGTGGTATTGTCTAGATACCAAACATTCGGGAGAATCAGCAGAGCAGGCGATGTCATGGATGGTGAGATTTCATAGACCATCGTGTCGCATTAGTGATTTTTGAGTGTGAGTGTTTAGCAGAGAGAATTTATGGCTAAATAATATTTTCACCAAATTTAACTAGTCTCACTTTCCTTTTCAGTGAAGGCAATAGCTGTTTGTTTATGTGATGAAAAATTTTGCATCTGATTTTCTATGTTGCGTGACATGTCCGTTTTTATAATATATATAATACACTCTTGTCTATCATCCTGTTACACAGGATCCCTTTCGCAATTCGATCCAGCATCCCAACTTCCTGCGCAGTTAACAAAAATTTTCTGCTTTAGGACAGTTTTTACCTTTCGTGCTCATCTCCCTCATTTTATGCTTTGTTGTTATTTTAAATGCTCTGGAGTATTATTTTCACTCACAATCAAGAAAGGAATATTTTCCTGCATGTTGCTATGAGCAGTACCCTACCTGCTGCCATTGTCAAGGCCTGCATCTGTAGCTAGCAGCACATTACCAGATTTTTTTTCATACATGTTATTTGTTTAGCCTATAGACATGCTAAGTGGTCATTCCTGTTCGCCCATTTCTCATGGTCAGAAATGGAAGGGATGTTGTTGTTCCCTTCAGAACTCTTCTACTTGTCAATGCATTTAACCGCAAAAATGCTAGGTCTAAGCGAAGCATCAATGATGTGGTGAGTGCACCTCCCTTTGTGTACTTGTAACCACCACCCACACTCAGTCCTGCCCATTGTGAGGGAGTCAACTGGCACCAATCCTCTACTTTTCCAGAAGCACAAACGGTTATTCAGTGTTACACGAAGAGGCAAATTATACAATTTGGCTTCTTATGTGCCAATCATAAGCTTGTGATGTTTCCCAAAGGAAAGCTTGGTATAGATGTGAAATGCTGGTCAGTGGCTGGAACATTGAATTAAAGTGTAAGAAGAAGTGGATGGTGATGGGTTGATATGGAGTATCACATTACTATATTTCCCTTGCAATTAAGTTGCCTGTGTCCACCCTGCCCCTTGTTCTGTGTTTTTATGCAGGCCTACAGTGTACTTGTTGCCATCATCGGTGCCACAGACTGAAGGTGGTGGCCTGCTCCATAATTTGCATCATCATGTACCTTTATGTTACGTTCTATATGTCTTTCAATCTCCTGAGGGAGGTTATCTGGACAGTTCTTCGTTAAAAAGAAAAAAAATTCTGTCTCAAAAACTCCTGTCTTCACTTCTGAGAGAGAGAGAGAGAGTAAAAAAAAAAATCCTGTCTTGAAAACTCCTGTCTTCACTTTTGAAAAAAAAAGGAATTTTTTTTTTTTTTAAAAACAAAAGAAAAAACAAACAAACAAACAAATACTACTAATAATGAATCATGTATCTGTTTGTAATTTCTCCTTTGCATAAAATGGAACAAAAAAAACAAAGTTAACAATTCTGACACAATCTTGAAGTGAAATTTGACTTGCCTTTCACTCCATGCGAGATTCCTTGGCAGCAATCACCACAGATGTTTTCTCAATCTTGGACTATTTACTGTCTCTGAGATGGCCCCTTTCTATGATAGTCATAGCTGCTAGATTTTAAAATGACTTTACCTTTGGTGGTCAGTCAGATTAGCAACGTGGGCAAGTTATGCTATAAGGTTGGAAGCCCCTCAGAAAAAAGAAGGGAAATTTGTGGATTTTATCTTCCTATCTTTTGTCTTTCATGCAATATATATGCAACTAAAACTGCCCACCATATTATTGAAAAGAAAGGAAGAAATACATATCTAGATCTGTAATATTTTTTGTCAAATTTTTTGTACTAATATGAGACGCAGCATGACGAATTCTGGCTCTCATCAAACTCAGGCGAATGATGAAATCACAATTTTCAACAGTGAATGAATTTGTAACACAGTTTTTTTTTTTTTTTTTTCCTTCATGGGACCCGCTTATATCAATCTAAAAATGTATTTCAGAGTTAAATTTGCTGAAATAGATTGAGAAAAAAGCCCAAAAATTATAATTTAGTGATATCGCCTAATAACGGTTAATAAGCTTTAACAACAATGATCAGCCATTTTCTCACAAATTTCAGCTGTAGCAACAGGTCACTCCCATGGTCATTAATTATCAATATCACAACTTCTGCTGAAGTTAGAACAAAACTTTTTTTACTCACAGAAAGGGGAATAGTCCACACAGTGATGACAGTAACTCCATTGGCTCAAAATTTGATGAGAGCCTAATTTCATTTTGTCGCGTCTCATATATTGATGCAGTATTGGATTGTTTTGTGATATGTCATAAGTGGGAAATATGGATATTCAATCATAAGTGCAGAATCTCCAAGGACACACGTTGGAAACGGATGTGTGCGTCTTGGCAGGATCACAATTTCCTGTTGCTGTGCTTTGTTGCTTTGTTTCAGCCAGATTCTGGATTTTCTCGTTCTTCAGTTCCTTCTGGAGCACTCTGCGCTACGCATGGTGGTCAACAGCTGACATATTCTCATGAACTTCATTTTTTTTTTTACCAAATTCCTTCACTTGCGTTATATTAATTATTGCATTTTAGCAGAATAGCATTTGAACCACATTGTGTGTGTATGTGGTTATTTATGTAAGATATTAACTGTCCTTGAGTACATTTCATGAGCTCAGTTCTCTGTTGCCCTATCTCCATTTTTCACATTTTGAGAAATTGATGAGTTGTGTTTAGCAACTGTTTTTGTACGTAGTTAGGACAAAACGATTTTCAAAATATACCTCTTCGGGCAAGTGATAGGTGAAATGACTAAGTATATGATAGATTTACTATCCCTTTTTCACATGACATTTGTATCTTCAAATCACCCAAAATGAAGATAGGACAACAAAGAACTGAGCTCGTGATTTTGTTCAAGATGATGCCTTCAGCTGCCCTCAGTTCTGTAGAATTGTTAGATGTTTTGGACCAGATTTACAGAATACATTACTCTCATTTTATTTCAGTCATCAGTTTAATTTCTTTGCCAGGCATGTGAAATATAAAAACAAGCATGGTGAATAAGAAAAAAACTCATTTTAATCCTTTTATTTGAGACATATACAACTGACAGTTCTGAAATAAATTTACCATCCAGTGAAACTATTTTTGTTCTCATTATGATAATTTTATTCGTAATTTTTTTGCTTTTGTTTTTGTTCCCACATTTCAGATGAAAGATGCTGTCATGAACAGAATAGTCATTCTGTTTTTGGGATGCATATTTATTTTACACCTTTTTTGTGTGGCAAAAGGACAGTAATTTGGCTGACTCTTAAACTGGCTCATTTATTCTACTCAGATCTCATCTTTATCATTAATCTTGTCTTATCTTATCTTATCCCCAGCACATTGTTGAGTCATCTCATCTAATCATCTACAACTCAGAAGCCGTGGCCAAAGATATCATGCTGCCCTGGGTGAAATGTGCCCTCATCGAGGAGTGCATCAATCCACCAGGAGCACAGAATTCTGGGTGTAACTTCGTCCGCCGGCCCCTCTACAAATACACAGGCTGTCACAGGTACGACATGTCGGCCCTTAGTGTCATCCTGGGCAAGGCCTTCAAGTTGGAGGAGACATACATGAACAATGGAACCCTGTTTGGCAGTTTGCTGGAGGATCAGATGCGAGCGGAGAACAAGACCCGGCCTCAGTATGAGCTGCGCTTGGCTATGGCTCAGCAAATTAAGATCTAATATTCCCAAGCATGAACGGTGGAGATTCAGATGCATAGACTGTGTGGAGGTGATCCCCTGTTGTTCAGGGATAAGAAACCTGATGAGATCTAGATGACATGAAGAGTAGGAAAGTATACATGCGTTATATCTTCCCACAAACCATTTCTCACCTCATCAGGGATGTCTGACTGCCTATTTTAGTTAGAGATCCTACTTCCTATTCATTGCCAACTTTATTCTTAGACTGGTTCATTGACCAATCATACTATTTTTTTTCTGTTAGTGTGATACAGTGACGAACATGAAAATAAGCATAGTTTTTGTATCTTAATATTACATAGCTGAAATGCACTGACCAATCTGATAAAGTCTTCCGACTTTTCATGAGAACAGTTTGATATCTCTGTGTCAGATATTTGGAGTAACCTTTTATCCCTCTCTCTGTTTCTCTATTTGTTTAAAATTTTATTTTTTGCTTTTTCAGAAATTTAAATGTTTTTATTTCCGAAACGGTGACCAGGCAAAATTTCCAAAAACTCCAGAAGGTCTAGCTGACCAAATTGGACATGCATTAAGAACCAAGATAATCTTACTCTGAGAGTTGAAGGTCTGCATACAAATTGAATTAAACACCTGGCAATAGAATTTGGTTTGGGCAGAGGGTTACAATTATACTCTCTACCATGTCAAAATGATGTGAAGATTGAGAGCTATTTTGAGAGTTGCTTCAAGTCGTGTGTGAAAGCGTACTGTCATCTTTACTTACCAATAATGCTCTGTGCTTACTTGCTGCATGGTACTCTGGTGAGCGTGATGATTGATTATTGCAAGCCAGATACATGTCATGATTGTGATCAAAATATCCATCTTGGGTTGGATGAATGGGGAGAAGGACAGGATACCAGCTCTCTTAAATCTAAACATACTTCCCATATGGAACAAGCCACCCCTGAACTCTAGCTCTTTTTTAAAATTTTTTTATTGATACATCATTTGGTATAATTTATAAGTGTATGTATGACTATCAAGTTTAATTGCTTTGTGGTTTTATGTGTGTGCGCGCGTGCATGCGTGTGTGAAAAGTTGGGAGAATTTTTTAATCATTTTCAATTTGCAGTGAGGTGTGTTTTTTGTTTTTGTTTTAAGAAATCAGTCTGCTCATTTGTACATAAAATTTTCATTTTCTTATTTATGTGGCATTTTGTATCACTTCAGTATTATTTCATCGTGTGAACTGCGGTGTCAGTGATCATGACTTACCTTTGCACAGTACATAGGGCGGACTATAGCGGACATTGGCTTTGACCAGTTCCATTATTTCTCTTTGTCAGACATAGAGGGTGTCGGACAACTACAGCAGAGAGGAAAAAAAATCACCTTTACTCTGATGGTTTGAATGATACACAACAAAAATTTCTGAATAATCCAGGGTCTGAGAGAAATGTTTTTCTATCTCATTAATTTTAGTCATTGTTTGAGATGAGTCTTCAGATGATAAGAAGACCCTTGAACACCCCCCCCCCCCCTTTCTTAACACTGCTTGGGTTGTCTAGCAAAGGGAAGTAAGAGATAAAAAAAAGTGGTGAAAAATATTCTTCAAATATTGTTTTAAAAAAATGAAATGTGAATCCATTATCCTTAGGAAATTAGCTCATCACGTGTTCACAGGTGGGAGAATTAAGTCGGTCAGTCTTGATTTTCCTCAGCTTGAGCTGCATTTTTCTTTGATATTTTTAACCTTTTGTTTTGCTATGAAGTATAAAGTCTCATATTTAATTTGTTTTGAAATTTTAGAAGGTTTGTTCAACACAATGTGATGACTTTGTGGAGACAGCAAATCACCAGCAAATTTGTGGAGACAGCAAATTTTTAGCAGTTTGCCTTTAATTCATTGGTCACGACACTTTTTTTTAACCTAGCTCTTGTCTAGTAGTGGCATATTTCAGTGGCTTTCTTTTTTTTTTTTTTTTGACAAAGTCATTGTGACTTAGTGTTAAAGATAAATCAATGATTTCTTCTTCTTTTTTTTTTTTCTTTTTTTCAGATAAACAGGGTGAGATAATGAAATGAAGTCATGAAGTACAAATAACTCTTGTATAAACATTTTTAGAGATGAAGTTGCAAAACTAACAAAAAATACACATCCAAAATAAAACATTTGTGTCCATCCTGTCCTGGTATACGCATGCTATTCAATGTAGCAACTTGTATAAAATGTGAAAAATGGAAGAGAGCTCACAGTCAGTCTACATCGTTGGAAGTGAAATTCAGTGTCTGTCAACTGGTCTGTTTCAAAACATGGGTTGTTGGACAGTGTAGTGTATTTACACTACATGTATTTCACTGTGCCCTGAGCAGTACTCGCGTTTGTAAGTGTTGCAATACCAGCTGTCAGTGCTTGCAAATGAACCAATGATTATGTCACAGATTGCTGTGATGAGCTTACAGACAGTGTAAACATTATAGTTATACATGGATTTTACGTTTTAACCTTAAATGAGGTGTGGAATCCCATATACAAAGTTTGTTTGATTTATTCTTACTGTGATGCATACCCTGCCATATTTATAACACTAGCCATATGCTGCCCAAGCCTTCATTGTGCCAGAGAAAGGGTTAAAGTACAAATAAAAGTATGCCCAAAGTCTTAATTTCATTAAATAGCAGAAACTGGAGATGTAAATCAAAAAAATTAAAAAAAAATGCTTTCTAGTCCTGTTTGCATTTCTACTGCTCAAAACATAAGATGGAGATAAAGAGCTACACTGCTCGTATGTCAGTATGCCATCCAGACAGGCTTACTGAACATGTAGTCCACCATAGATGTGCATGTCATCTGTTTATTCTATGTTCTTACGTAATGTCATTCAGGAAGGCAGCTATAGACAAAGTTGCAAATGGAATGCAACTAGCTAGATAGTTGACAAAGGACTGTGAATATTTTAAATCATTTAAAGAAATATGTTATAAGATGGAATATGTTTGTGTATTACTGTCATCTGAAGTTTTCTTGGAACTGATTGAAGTCCAGCTCGACACTTGTGTTTAACTGAGATGAGTGATCTTTTTTCTAATCCCCCAAGATCAACGTGAGCGTGGTCAACTCTGTTTATATTTCCAACTTGATTTAACCTCTCCAGGCTTTAAGAACATGTTCAACAAGCAGTGATGGTTGAAATATATCAGTAATGGAGGAGTGGAGACCTAAAATGGTCCTAGTTGATCAAGTTCACATTTAAGAAAAAATAACAACCATAAAGTTTCTGATAACTTCCCCTGTGCTTTGGTACAGATGAAACTAAATTTTTTATGTTTGTTTGATTTTCTTCGTAGAAAAATGAGAGAATGGCGGGCACATAGCTAGCCTTGTCAGTATGGCACAATGCATCACCTTAAAAGAAAAGAAGAAAAAAAGAGAGAAATACATGTATTTTTATGTGATATGCAGTTCTACTCCCCAGTTGTAATGCTTTGCACATAAGAGACAATACTCACTCAGACATATATTACTAGAAATTAGTATGTGAATAACATGTGAAAACATTGATAGAATTAGTTATGTGGGTCCTGTAGCAGATACAAGAGAGAAAAAAAAAACCAAGTGCACGTGAAAAGATTTTGGCGCAGAGATTGCTTATCACTGTCAGCCACATCCTAGACAGTAAAGCAGTGGATAAGTGTGTGTGTGCTTAATTAAAGGGGAGAGTGAAGAATGGAACCAATCAAACTACCTGTAAATTGAAAACGATTGTTTTTTTAAAACAAAAAAGAGTATGTGAAATGACAACTAATCAAAATATCTATTGAAAAAAAATGCCCGTTTTTTTTTTTTTTTTTTCTTTTTTTTCTTTTCGGAAAAGGGTCAAGAAGGCCAAGATACTGAAAGAATAATGGAAAGTTCCGTATATTTGCTCAGAAAGAAACATTCCACAGTCTTGCGACTTTTAACTCCGCAAACCACCTTTCCACTTCCATTGTGAATGTTATTTCTTCATCGTAATGAAAAATGGGAAGATTTAAATCTTACAAATGGAGCTCAGTCATGATGTGGTTAACTCTTTCAGGACCGAACCCTGGGTAAACATCTGCATCTGAAATGTGTGGGATCTATAAAGACATCTCAAGAGGCAGTTTGTAGCTTATGAACCTTTTTTGTTGCATTTTTTTTGTTTTTGTTTTTTTTATTCTTTTAAAGATTTTCTATCATGATTTGGCTCCACCCTGCAGTGAAACTCCTCAAATTCCAAATGTATAATTTGTATGGCAGACTTTATTTATAAACCCATGATGGCCTCTGCTGCTTTTGATGTGGACATTTGCATTGTATAGATTACTATGCTGGGTATGACTGATGTACATGTATTTGTATGTAGTAGGCTACATAAGGTCAAGCCCTCAAGCATTCGATATATGGGCTACTGGTATCCTTTATACACACTTCTTGACAGGCGGACCCTATAGCTTGTATAAACTCTTTGGATTGACATGATGTGTTTTCCTTCTCAGAGACTGAAGTACATCGGTATGACAGTGGCTTAGTCTATTCAAACTGTTTTCAGTTACTCATAGTTGTAAAGTTAAGGAATCCAATATAACCAGAAAGACTACAGTTTGTATCTTCAATCTTTAAATCTTTTAAAGCAGACTTCACATGAAACTCTCAGATGGTAGACCACTGATAACAGTAATCCTTCGTAGAAAAACATCTTTGAAAATCATAAAATTGGAGATAGAATAGACAATTACTGAGGTCGTGTTGTCTTTCCTTAATGTCGGGACCACTCAGGACTCGAACTCAGAACTTTTTGATCCAGAGTCTGACCACCCAACCACTTGGCCACCGACATCACGCATTTTTGTACATTTTTACTCTCAAACCTGTCATTCATTCTGTACTGATTACCTCAAGGTTCCTGTCAGTGGAGATTTATGTTTATCACACCATCCATTCATGTTTTTTTTAATTTTTTTTTTATAGAATTATTATTTTGCCGTGTATGTTTGACTATTTGAAATTTGACATCTTGAATTTGCTTGACTGCCAATGAACAATTGAGCTTTGAGTCCTCTATACATCACTTTTCCCTTGAAAATAATAACTTTTTCATGGCATTCATTAACATAATATCTGTAAGCATATTTCTACATGTATATGTTCTGAAGTGTAGAAAGAAACATAACAATATGATTGATATATTGGATTTTAGATAACTAAACACACGATTAGAACATAAACTTATCACAGACAGGCAGTGCAGATAATTTAGTCTGTGATGACAGACCTATCTCAAGACCATAATCTGTTTTGTTTTGTTTTTTTCCTCCCATATGCCATACAGCTCTGCTGTTATCTCTTTCAGAGATGTTGATTTATGAGCTGGCTCTCAGAATTTCTGATCAAATGTAGAATTTGGTGTACGAGAACTATACTGTAGTATTTGGTATCAAGCCACATAAAAATTGACACCTGGTGGATTTGTGAAGTCAGAATTGCAAAATTCTTGCCCCAAAAATAAATTGTCCCATCTACAACATAAGATGATGTAGTCAGGATCATTTAATTCTGGGGTGACACAATACTGAAGTTTTTTTGGTCTTAGTCTTGGATCGACAAACAAACTGGAAAATCAGATCAAGCTTCATTTCAAGTCTATGTGATGATTTTAGCCATGGGTTCTCCCCACATGTGTTGCAGGTTACTGTGGGTTTCATTACAGCCAACCGCACTGTCAGCACCTCCTGTGTATATTTAATGGGCTGTTGTTTTTTTGTCTGTGTAACTCTACTTGAAAGAAAGTAACTGAGGACAAACGCTGTTGCCATGATAAGCACCTGACTTGAGTTTACCTGCTTTGTTTCCTACATGTGATTTGCTATGATTGGGTTATTACAGCTGAGGAGAGAGTGTGGTATGTGAAAGGACATTTGTGGTTTTTATCATTGATGTTCTTCTCTTTCAGTATTATCTATGTGAGAGTGAGCTGAGATTTCATTGTTTGCTGCAGATATTTCCTGTATGTTGTTTTGTGTTGTGAAATCATGATTTAGATTAACCCAGAGTCCTCAGGTACTTGTTGGATCTCTGTAGAACTTTTGTTAGTTCAACTTTTTATAGAATTTTTGTCAGTTCAACTTTTTAGTCTACCAATTTTACCAACAATGTATGAGAGACTTGAGGAAGAACTGTATATCTTAGTAAGAGTGTCAGATACTAGTGATTGAAGCCATTGTTTAAGCCTACAGATCTCTGCTGAAATTGATGATCATTTTTTCTTCACAAGGTTGTTCATATTCAGAAACTGACAACTTAGGTCTACATGACTATACAGGTCAGAGATGTCAGAAATTTGTGCCATAGAACACCATTTCTTCATCATAGTCAAAAACAGTCATAGGAAAGTTATTCAGAAACAGAATCTGATGTGCAAATCTTCGAGGAGATTGGCTTCTGGACACCTGGATAGTTTAATTGTATAAAGCCAACACATTAACGACAGTCAGTTGAGATCACAGTCTGTTTGTATTGACACTCAGTTGAGATCAGTCTGTTCGTATTTTTGTCCATATTTCAGACAGATGTACAACTATCGTAGCAACAAAGTGTCAGAATGAAAAAGTCTGAAGTGTTCTATCAAATCATGAGCTCAGTTCTCTGTTGCCCTTATCAAATCATGAGCTCAGTTCTCTGTTGCCCTATCTCCATTTTTCACATTTTGAGAAAACTGATGAGTTGTGTTTAGCCACTGTTTTTGTACATAGGAGATAGGACAAAATGATTTTTAGAATCTACCTGTTTGGGCAAGTGATTGGTGAAATGACTACAGTACATGGTGGATTTTCTATCCCTTTTTCATATGACATAATATATCTCCAAATCACCCGAAACGGAGATAGGACAACAAAGAACTGAGGTCGTGAAATGTCAAAATAAATTGTCTGTTAGAGATGATGAGACACTCTTACTCTTAAAACATTTCACATATGAGTGTGATGGTTCATATTAGTAACAGCACTAGAAAAGCTTGCCTTTTGCAGAAGTTAACTCCAAGTCCAACATGAAGTTTGAGACAATATTTAAGACACCTGTCATTTTTGTGTGAGGGTGAATGAAGATAACAGTTTTCTTGTAAGTATTGTAGGATGATTTTGATACTATCTGGGGTTCCTCTAGTTATCGAATGAAGGTGCATTATTTCATGTATTAAGAACACAGGTAATTGTTGCATGATAGTGACACTATTATTTGGGCCCTCCTGTAATAATGAGCTTGACGATATTCTTTGGAACTTCCAGTTTTTTGTATGAGAATGATATTATTTTGTCCTTTAACATTTATCGCATGTATAAGATAGTGTCAGTTCAGATTGTTAAGTTTGTATGAGGCGTCACAATTTTTGCAAAGTGACAAATGCCCCATTTCATTATTATTGCTCTTTTGTCACTTTGCGAAAGTTGGGACGATTATGTGAGTTGTAACATTTGTCAGGACAATCAATGGTTAGCTTTCCTGGCTTTAAAAGGTAAAAAACAGACTTCCCATGCTGTATTTTGTTCTTACAGTTCACTATCTGTATGTGAAGCATTTGGTTATTTTTTAGCTAGAGGGGAAAATTCTCAGCAGGTTTAGTTGTCCTGGTACGATGATAAAAATCATGCTGTTGTTTTGCATATAATAAGTTAAGGAGAATACATGTACTTTAATTATTAGAGCCAGTTCCCATGGAATTGTCTTTATTATACTTTATATATAATGCACAGCTTAAAGCACGTGAAAACAGCGCCTTTTTTTTTTTTTTTTTTAAATCTCAGTACTTAGGCATTATCATGGCTGCTTCAAACATACATGCATTTATGTTTCTTGCAATAGCTTGAAATTAACAAAAGACATAGAAGAGGCTATTTTTACATATTCCTAGGTAAAAGAGCTTTTCTGAATTTTGGTCCCAATACGGACAGTGTATGTGCCAGTGATAATGTGTGTCATGTTGCGTTGATGATGTGTGTCATGTGGCAGTGATGTGTCATGTGGCAGTGATGATGTGTGTCATGTGGCAGTGATGACGTGTGTCATGTGGCAGTGATGTCATGTGGCAGTGATGACGTGTGTTATGTGATGGTGGTAATGTGTGTCATACTCATGTATATCAAATACAGCTGTTCTATGTGCATCAACTTCCTCAAATCTTTGGCCAGTTTTTTCCCCACTATTCATTGTATATACATGTTTTTTCTAAGCTTTACCCATTTTTTTTTTTTTTTCCAACTTTGAAACATTTTGCATTGTGCATGCTGTGTCCCTGTGTCTGAAATGTTGTGATGTGTGATGGGGAAGGGAGACAGGCCTGTTCATAACAGATTATGACAACTGGTTAAACTAGCCATAATACTTATTTAATTGTTCAGTTATTATCATCATATATTTTGGTTACACTTGTAAGTGCTAATAGATTTCACTGAATTAAAGTCAAGCAGGCCTACGATGAAATCAGTGGAATTTTGAAAATTGAAACCTTATGTTGGAATTCAATATTGTCCTTATTAGTACCAGAGGAAACTGTTGGAGCATTAGATCATTAAGTTTCAATGAATGCCAGTGTAGGCCTACATGATAAGATACAAATTATGAAAGAAGATAGCTTGTGGGGACAGTAATTCCTACCTCCAATACCACGAGCCAGTTTTTTTTTTTTTAATAGATCAGCCCTTTTACATTTCTATGATTAGAGTGCCTCTTTCTCACAGCCCTGAAAAATGTGTCAAACCTAAATTACTTATTTGTTCAATTATTTTATAAAAACTTACCCCATGAATAGATCATTGGCCGCTTGACGCTTTGAGCCTTAAACACAATAGTAATTTTATAGAATGTCCACATTCTCTGTTCTGTTTTATGCAGCTTAGTGATTTGGAATCAACCCCACATTATCTAGCAACAAGAAACATTGCGAAACAAACTTTTTCAATGTTGACTGCAGGTGTTCTATGTTCAAAACATTGAATACCTTGTCATGACTGAGCTGTAGAAAAGAAAAGTGGTAAATAATCAGTTAATCGCCAGTTATGGAAGCCTTCTTTTATGCGCAGGCCTAAGCTGGGAGTGAGAGAGGGGGGAAGCGGACAAACAATCCACACAACTTGCCAGTTTTATTACTCATGATAATTTCTGATCTTCCTTGCATGTATGCTTGTCTGTGCGTTTGTGAGTCTGTATTTTTACATGGCAGTGAGGGAGGGAGGGAGCGAGTGAGGTGGAGCTTGAGATCACAGCTTTGTTCAATTCCCAGATCTCCCAGAGATATTGTCATTGAGCAAATACCTTTGTCTGCTTTTGTATGGATGGATTTTTTCTTACAGTTTACATTAAAGTAATTTTGTCATTGACTATTGGCCTTCTCTTCATTGTTTTCCCCAGTTATATGTCTGCTTGATAGCAACCTTAGAAAAAGTAATTAGTCTATTACTATACATGCATCTTTGCTACATTAGATGTACATGTACCTATTTTTGTTGATAGCAGGAACACTATTTTGTGAGTTTTACAGATATCTTTGTGAACACAGAACAAAAACATTTAGTATCTTAGTTGGCAAGTAGCTAGAAACTACCAAAAACAGGCGTATATCTTCAATGCCTAGGGCGACTTCCGACTCATCAGACACATCAGTCCAGTTATCTAAAGAACTGTCATATTCCTAATGAAGATCCTCCAGAGGTCTCTCATATATTCTCACATATATGCAGAAATTCATCCAGTTCAGTACAGCCAGACTTCATAACTTTCGATTATTTCACTGGCACTGAAGTAACTCAATACTGAAAGTTTGTCAGCGGTTGCTGTGGAACATAACAGACTGTCCAGGTCAGAATAAAACCGTTTTTTTAATCTCCTATGTCCTGGCCAAGGTGGGGGCGTATATGCTTAGAATTGCAATGAAGCGCTTGCTGACGACGGGAAGCAGAGTTTCATCACTCTTTTGTTAATACCAGTGGGTAGATCAGGGATCTGCCTGAGGAGGCTGGTCCTGATAGCAAATGCAACTTCTCTTTGCTCGGGGGTCTGCTCTTGCACAAGAATGTATACCCAGTGCTCATTCTGACAACGATTCTAAACAGTGTCAAAAATCATGGAGATTTACTGTGGTTTAATTGCTATAGGTATGGAGCAAAGAGTGAAATATGTCTGCAAGTTTTAGGCACAACAAAAGATTGGCTTTGTTGAAAATTATACTGTACCTTGTATTAAAATATAATTAATTGGCAAGCCCAAACGGGCATACATGTACGGGAGGAAAAAAAAAATGCACAAAACACGAACAACAATCCAACACACACAAACAAATGTAATACATGGACATGTGGACACAGCATAGTCGGAAGAAGTATATTTTAACCATACATGTATTTAGAATGCAACTGATTACGAGGGCGTATACATCTGTGATCGATACCGACCGACTGTTGCCACAATACGGATGCAGATGTGCTTGAAAAAGCCAAAGTTCTTGTATGGTTCATCATTTGTGGTTATCGGAAATGCCATTCAGGCTATGCCTGGGTGATTCCTGTCCTTGTATAAGAACGGCAATGGATTTTATATTTGCGACCGCACTTGACAATAGTGACACTCGGTGAGCAGGAAATAGGTGAGCCATATCCGACCGATCTGCTGTCTGATATCGATGGACGAAACACCGGGTGGGGGGGGGGGGGGGGGGGGGGG
>JBCAUA010366895.1:0-18561 GCA_038406235.1 Peronia verruculata | reverse complement strand
ACTCTGCTAATAGAAATAGCAAGGAGGAGTCTTATATGAAATAGTAAGAAATTGGAAATAGAGGCATGCTGATGTAAACAGTTTGTGACCAAGGGTCTGGGCTATAAATAGCCACAGGCCCAAACGTAAGTTATGTACATACCATAAGCATATGGGCTTACTATACATGTAGTTTTAGCTGTATCAGGCCTATGCAATGTTTTTCAACTGTGTATGTAAACAATGCCACGTTGCTCAAGGGCCGCAAATTATTGCTTGGAGGACCGTGTTTGAGACCCCTGATCTAGATCTATGATATTGTAGAACGTTCCTTAATGCGGTAAAGATTACTCCTTGTCTCCCTTACCCCTCACATCCTGCCCATACCACTTTGCTTTCATCTGCGTGCACCGTCCCTACCCCAGGCTGTTTTACCTGGACCTAGCCTATTGAATAAGTATCACACAAGTGTTGTCATACCTTTAACTGTTAAATGTATAATCAGAGCCGGCAGACATTGTTAGGAATGGATGAACAATCAAAAAGCTGACCATGTGCTCAGTTTAACCATCTTCGGCCGCCACATGGTTTTATTCGTCACTCCCAGACCTTTGTCTTTGCATGTTACAATTTGGCAGAACAATCCTTAACGCCTAGCCTATTTGCATAAGTATCATGCATATGTTGTCTCGCCTTTAGCCACCAGTATGTAATTGGCACGGGCAAGCATTTTTAAGAGTGGTTGAGCAAACGAAAAGCTGGTCGCGCACACAGTACTTTGCATAATCATCTTGGGCACGCCGCCACATGGTTTTACTGGTCACTTTCAGGAAAAATTATTTCTCTATAAGCAAGGTCCAGAGGACTAGCATTTCGCAAATTCTGAGGGAAAAAGGCTAGTTTGTTTCTATTCTGATCTTGACATGTATTCATTGTTTCTTGCATGTAAGATTTTCGCTTTACATGGAGTGAATTATGAAATCATTTTATCGTATACATTCCATAACTTATTTTACTTCAGCTGAGAGATGCTTTCTTTTAAGCTCAAGAACTTTGAGAGCTCACACACAAGCATCTAATGCCTTTGAAATGTAGTTGGAGAGGACTAAAAAAAACCAAAAAACCCAGTTTCTGTTATTGGCATGTCTTGTATGAGCATTTCCTGTTTACAATATGTGTACTTCTTTCTCCAGTTTCGAAGTATTTTTTCACTACCTATGTGGAAAAAAAGGCCACATCCAGAACAACTGCAGGACACTGGTAAGAAGTTACTTGCATAAACCTTTTTAGTAAAGAAATCTTATTTTGTTTGTCAAGAATCTCTTGACCAGGGATTATGATACTGTATGTGGTTTGGCATTTATATGAAAAGGTTTATATTTCACTTTTATGATCCAGTGTGTTGAATTGGAAAATGGGTGCTCAGTTAGACATATATTTTTTTTCATAATGTGAGTTTTGTCATGTAGACATCTGTTTCAAGACTTCAAATGCTTTATACACTTAATCCATGTTGACTAATAAGAAGTGCTGAAATTGTTTGTATATCAATTTTGTTGATGTCAGACATAAGCCCCTCATGGCATGCCTTGTCCTAAAGATGTAGGTTTCTGTTTTGTATCTTAGAACATATATGGTATATCTGCATTCAAAGCCTGCTTCTGGTATGCCTAATATTTGCAACTATAATAGCAATATTATGTTCTGAGAATGAAGACAGAAAAGAAAGGCAGTATTCTGGTTTTTTATTATTTGGTTTGTTTTTTTCTCTAATGTAAGAGCAAAAATTCCAGTGTATTCTTCTTTAACCAGACCTTGATGGCAAAATAAGTGAAGACAAAATACTAGAAATAATCAAAAAGCGGCAAGAGCCAGAGCCAGATAACATTCCAGCACCTAGCTCTGAACCCGGCTTCTTTTCCTTCGGCAAAAGTGTCAGTATTACAACTGTCAGAGGAGCTGATGGGGTAAGTTGTCTGTAAAAAAAAAAAAAGGTATCCTTGCTTTCCTTGTTGGGTTAGATTCATCTGTCATTTGTCATATGGATATGGTATTCACTGCTACAGTCACTGCCACCAGTGGGGTATTTTCCTCCATTCACTTGGATTAAGATTATCCACAATCAAATAATCTGCGAGCATACTGCCTTCTCTTACATTTTTTTTTTAAATGCTGAAAGAAAAGAATTACTAGTTTTTTTTAGATTTTAGTCAAATGGTGTCATATTTTTCCAAAAACTCAACGACTATAACTGAATTAACAGAAGAATAATCAGCTCTTATTTAATCCCTTGATATTGATGTGCTTGTCCTTATCTTAAAATATAGTATACTCAGGTTTTTTTTTTCTTTTTTTTATGCTCTGTATTATGTACATCGTTTCAGTGTTGGAACTAATCAGCATTTAGAGGGAGCAGTCTGTCACTATTTGAATTGATTATCCTTTAAGTATATCTCCTGTTTTTTCATTTTACATGAAAACCTTTTCTAATGTTATCCCAGCTATGTGTAAACACGTATAAGCTGTGAAAGCAATAATTTTTTATAAGCAGCCATTTGCTATTTTGACTATTATTCTTGTTGTATTCCTGTTGTAATTGACAGAAAGTGGAACAGAAAAGGACAGTAAGAGATTCCTCTGGCCATGAAGAAAGCACAGTGACCAAGTCATTGGGTGACAAATCTTACACAGTAACAACTGTCACTGGAGAAGATGGCCGACAAGAGAGGCGCGAAACCTATCAGAACATGGATGAAAGTAAGAATTTTTGCTTGACATGGCAAGGTGTCATTCCCAAGACGAGAGCTAGAGCAGTATGAACATCTATGCCTGCTTGCTGAAATGAAGTTGAAATTGAAAATGAAGAATTTGTTGTGGAATGTCTCTTGATGAAGTACTGTCATTAGAAATTGTAAACTGAAAATTTGAAATCATTTTTAATGTTCTTTATTTGATATTTCTCTTATCTATATTAAAATAGATGTTTCTTGTGAATTTCTTGAATTATTATAGATAAGAACAATCTGCAAGACAATGATTTTGGCTGTGAAATTATGACTGAATTGTATGTGCACTATTCAGGAGACATTTAACTACTACATGTATTCAGCTCCCCACAGATAAAATGCCAGGAGATGAAAGAAATTATCCTTGTATGACTTCTGTTAAAGACCATTGAAGTGCTGGTCTTAATTACAACAAATTAAGGATAAAGACTCCTGGGTTTTCATTTATTTGGATAAGAATGCGAAATTTAGAAGGAACCATTGATAGAAAATTATCAGATAACAATAAGACTGCCAAACTGACAGACAGTAATTGACGCTATTCAAGAATTGTATCATATTAGACAGTAAATATAGGGCTACTAATCAAATGTCTCTTTTTGGTTGCAATTTTCAAGAGAAACACTTATGTTTCATTTGATTCAATATACCTTTTAATTTCAGAGGATGTCCCAAAGTTCGAAAATCAGTGGAATAATCCTGTACAGCCTCCATTACAGCAAAGCCCAGCAGATGCCTTGCTCGCTGCTCCTCCTCAGGTTGACAACAATGATAGAGATTTGTTTTCTAGACTCTTTGGATGGCGGAAATGAGAAGTGACTCATAATTCCTTCATTTTCAGTTGTGATAAAACAGAACTGTGGCAGCTAAGAGGCTGAAAATACCAGTGATATGTCATATGTGGACCTAGGAGCTGCCCGTACAGAACTGCATTCGGGGAACTTTAAAGCATAGGTTGTTGCTGTGTGGTGCTTCAAGGAATAAAATTGATCATCCCTTCACTTTCAGTCATTCTCCTACTGTAGAATTTAATTACAGTCACAATAAAATAAGATTATGGCAGTTAAGAGGCTGAAATGGCAGCAGAATCAGTGATAAGTTGTAGATAGGCTCACAAGCTGTCTATACAGATCCACATTCCATGCAGTAGACTTCACAACATGAATTCTAGCTATGTGATATCCCAAAGAAGGAACTGCTAATTTCTTCATTCTGTGGTTACAGAATTGTCATACAAATACCCTGTCGCATTTTAATGTTTGGTGCTGTGATTTTAAAATACAAAAAAATTTAGTCTGGTGTTGTTGAAATATCAAAGCTGCGACTTTTAATTTCAGAATTGTCATACAAATAACCTGTCACATTTTGTGTGCTCTATGTATACAATGTTTGGTGCTATGATTTTAAAATGCAAAAAAATTTAATCTGGTGTTGCTGAAATTTCAAAGCTGTGATTTTTTATTTCAATTTTCAAAATGGTGGTTCTAAAGATAATAGGTCTTTATGTATCTCATTTATCAACCTCAAAGACAATGCATACTTCAGGTTCACTTTAAAAGACTGTTTAGCGTAAAGCTTAATTTTTATTACAGTTTATCATTGTGTGGATCCAAAGATTTTTACTTTTTTTTTTTTTTTTGTTGCTTACTTCTCCTTATTTCTATTTTCTTCTCTCTCTCTCTCTTTCTTTTTCTTTTTTTTTTTTATGTTTTCATTAAATTTTATGTTATCTTTGTCTTGAATTTTTATTTACAGTTTCTTCTCATGTTTCATCTTCTTTTCTTCAATCACAAGATCAGGTAGAGTGACATATTAATTGAGACTGCATAATGTAGGCATTGTTATTTATTGAAAGAAAATGAAATAAAGACTTGCAAACTTTGAAGTCAGATATTCTTTAAATTTTTTTGTTTGTTTATTTGATTATATCTGTGTTGTTCAGCGACATGAAAGATAAAATTTACACATCTAGTCTTAATTTAGGACTATTTTGAATATGAAACAAAGGCTGCCCATCAGCAGCAATCTTCATATATGAATCGTAGGAAATACAGAGAAACAAATAATGGAAAAAAATTGTCAACTGTCAAATTTTCAAACCTGCACTGCGTTCTTCGTTCTATATACATCTTTCAACCTCCTGGTGGAGATTCACTCATACTGCATTCTTACTTGGGTCTAAAAAGAACGTTTTGAACACTAATGCTGAATATGAAATATCATCATCATCATCATCATTATTTTATGAAAATATAATAGAACTGTCAGACCGGCAACAAGCAAAACAATTCAAGAAAAAACAAATAACACAGAAATCTATAACTTGATTGTGATGGTCAAATTTCTGCCAAATTTTTGAGTCAACTTGACTCTTCTTCAGGGCAATAATGAAAACATATAAAATGTCATCATCATCATCATTATCACCATTTTACAGAAAGGTCTTGAATAAGATAAAGACAACCATCAACTAAAACCAAATTGTCACTAAGAAATTTAGCTATCATTTCATCATCATACCTGAAAGATTTAGGAGGAAAAAAGAAATTACAAGAAAAGTGCAATGAACTCACAATACTCACACATAATGTAAGTGTTATGATTTGCATTTATTGTACACAAAACTGTCAATTTCAACAATGGGCTTGCATATATTTTGTACAATACAGTGCATTTCATCTCTGTAAATTATGCAAATGCTGAAAAATTATTGTTGTGGCAAAGTCATCAAGTGATGTTTGGTTTATGTGTTTTGTTTACTAAGGGAAAGACAGAAGACAAGAGTTTTTTCATAAGGTAAAGTGAAGGACTAATGATGAGAATGTAGAGTTTGTGATAAGAAACAAAAAATATTCTGTGACATTTGTCTTGTACAGTTTTCCTCACTGAAGTGAAAAGTGTAAGAGTAAGAGTGTTAGATAGAATATGTTCATTACAGAGGGGAGAAAAACTTACCAACTTGTAGAATGTAATTTTTAACAAAAATTAAATGCGTACCAATTGTTAAAAAAAAAAAAAAAAGTCAACTTCCTCAAATGTCAGTTACTATATCCAGCCTATGGATTTATTTTTCCGTTGGAATATGTAAAAACCTGTGATCAGACATTATTTTCTGTTCCTGTAGGAGATAAATGATTCCTACATTACCTTACCTTTACAAACATACATAAGCATACATGTGGGTAGTAAAAACATATCTTCTATAACTATAATTAGTGTTCTTCACCTCTTAAAACTGTCTTTATTTACATGTGTATATGTAACAGAGAAAATCCATTTTCAGAAAACTGATAGAAGTGAATGCTTTAAACAAATAATTTTGCCTCCAGTTACTCTTATTATTTAATGAGAAAAATGCAGCAATAAACAAAACAAAACAAAAAAAAAATCTACATGTACTTTGTTCATCACAGCATTTGCCAGAAGTTCAAACCCCCAAATCTCTGTCATTTTTCTCTTGTCATGATTTTTCTTTTCTTAGTGGTGAAATTTATAGTCAATCCCAGTCACATCTTGTCATTCCACAACAATGGATTTCTGTTCTAAATAAACTCAGAATACATTTGTAGATCTTTATGACATGTGTCAGTGAACTACGAGTTGTGCAGACAACAATGAACCTGATAACAGCAGCAGTTAGACCAGCCATATATATGGTGTTCTATGAGATATGTAACATCCCCCAAAAACAGTGCTCTCTCTCTCTGTCTTTCACTCTCTGCCCCTCCCCCCCCCCCTCTCTCTCTCTCTTTCTCTCTCTCTAGTGACTACACAAATAATATAAATAACTAATAATAAACCAAACCAAACAAACAAACAAACAAACAAAAATGCAACCTTTCTTTCAATTCGTTCTTCTCAAATCATTGGTTACATTATGCAAACATTATTTACAAACATTTTTTTTTTCATTTGATGGTTTTTCTCTATGTTACACTCTTTACAGATTGGCCAAGTCACCCATGCTTGCTACTATATGTATATCTATATCAGTACTTTCACATGGTATTTATTTATTGACTGATATAAGTACATGTGCATGATGAAACTGGGATGGTACAGGGCATATCTAACAATATGCTTTGACCAAAAAACAAAAATATTTTTTAAACATCCTTTATTTCCCTACCTATTCAAATATTATTTCCCACAAGACAGAAAGGCAACAAGACTCTTAAGATAAAACAATAACCCGAAATCATATTTTTTTAAAGCAAAATCCATTTATCAGGATGCATTCCCTCTTCCCCCCCCCTCCCCATATCCCTTTAAAAATGCATTTCATGCTCTATGTAAAGGTGTTAAAACAAATTGCAAAAAACTACATCTTGATTTTCCTGAAACAGAACTTTTCAGAAAAAATATATTTTATCGAAGTATGTTAAGTACTCACACATGATATTATCTCATTACGACTGTTGAAATTTATATTTTCTTTAAAACAAATCGTATTCCAAACACAAAACAATAGACGGTGTCTATGAAAAATGCACTCACTTTTTAAATGCCAATAAACGCATTGTTCACTCACTTAAAACAAGATTTCTTCATAAATTAACTCGAATGATAGCAGAACTTCAACTAAGTTTTGAAGAACGAATGGGCTCATTATCCACTCATACATTTTACAAATAAATCTTCTCACAGTCAATTAGTAGTATATGAAAGGAGTGAGCGCATTCTTTGGGATCCTTGATTCATTTTAATCAGTTGCCCACTATTTTCAAAGCTAGATATCACCACTCTCAGTCCGGACACACAACCAGTTGTTTTCACAAAATGGAACAAAACAACTGTTATGTCTAATTGTACCAGTGACTCAGTAACTTCAGAGACAGCACAAAAGTGTGATCATAACTGCACTGTGATGCAGACATGTGAATACAGAGATTCATTTACATGTATATACATGCATTCTAAGTATAACACACACTGTATACATGAACTTTAAGTATAATACACATTGTTATGCATGAAGCCGAACAAAGATTATTGCAATAATCTTCTGACATTGACACATAAATATGTGTCATGTCAACAATGGCAAATATATCACGAGGGTCATATTCACTGTTAAAATAAAGGTTTAGTCTACAGAATGCAAATTTTCTCGGCGCAGTCAATGTATTACTGCAGTGGAAAAAATCAGTTTTGTGTCACTACACACAGACAAAAAGACATTGCATGTATCATTTCACTATACTGGAGGTGTAAACCCTTGTGACTGCAATATATTTATTCTGACCAAGCGAACGGCTGGAACTCCCAGTCTAATCTTAGTAAGGGCATACAAACAGTCCACACTGTTCGCTGCCATTGACATGAGTGGGGGGAGGGGGGGTGGGGAACAAAAAAAAAAAAAAAATGCACAGGATCGGTGACATTATTTGTCGGATCTTGTGATGTCGGATCTTTGTGGCAGTAACAAACATTAGTGAGCGTTCTATAATTAGCAGAGGGTACAAACACTCTGCTGGGGATTTCCAGGTTTTTGCTTAGTCTAATATGAACTACACGTCCACGGAACTTCAGGATTTCACAGGTAGTCTTTGAACTTCCACTATTTGTTCTTGATATTTGCATTGCTCATATAATTATATCCTAATATTTCTTCTAGTTCCTGAGACATCATCATTTATTCCACATTTTCGTTCTCTTTCCAGACCAGTTTTGCAAAAGTCATAATCTTCAGTCTCTGATTGTTGTAATTTCTTTAGATTTTAGACTCTAAGCAAATGTAACGAGCAGTATGTATGTACCGGGCAGTATGTATAATACATGTATACATTTATGTATTACTGATATTGCTTTCACTTGTGTTCCCATCAGAGAATGTTTATATCTTGACCTTGTTATGTACAAATGAATGATTGTATCAAGATTCATGTATATCAAGCTTATGAAGAAACACAAACAAAAAACAAAAGGAAAGGAAAACATCCTTCACCCAAATACTTATACCAACATATCTCTGTACAGAAGTAAGAGTAACTAAGAGAGAAATCAAGCAAACCAAATTTTTAATTAATGTTTGAGTAGCCTTGGGGTATCTAGAAAAAGGCGGGGCGGTGGGAAGGGCAGCATTAATTTTTGCTAATCCGAAATCACGTTAGTGCTGAAGGGAAAGAACTCCTGTTAAATTGTCATTACCATAGATTATTTACCTGTATGACAAGCCGTGTTCTGTACCATTATGTCTCCAGAGACATATTGAACACATGTATCATCTTAGGTCCCAAAAATTACTCCAAAGCAATAGCCCTTTCATAACAAACGTTTGATCATTATTATATGGAATAGCAAAAGTGATGAAATGACATTATATCATTATAAATTGTTAGTCTAATGACAGTATAAAATCATATCCAGTAGTCCAGACTGATGCAACTGGAAATCATCAGTATGTTTTTGTTTATAGTCATTGTGGTTTAAACATCTTAAATAAAATATACAATTTTAAAAAAATTATTACTGCAATAGTTTCGGATTCACAACGGCATGGAAAACTACTTAATGAGTAAGAAAAATATCATAGGTCTTTTCTTTGATCATGGCAGCAGAACATACCCAATATTAGTTAAGGTTAGATGTATTTAACAACATTAGTGTACCTTCTCCTGTGAGTAAATGATTACTCTTGGGCAAAATGGTACGCATGTTTATTTCAAGAGCCTTCACTCTACAAACAAATGATGAATTTTGCCTGTATCAAAAATAGGGACAACAATCGAATGTAAATCAGAGATATGTATTTCAAATTAGACAGTAAGGATTAAATTCAAATGTTGGCTTGTTGGCTACTCATTGAATGCCTCTAATCATACTGGCGAATACAAAAGGCGTTTTTGATGGGATTAGACAGACAGGGGTGATTACTTACTTCCCGAAGTCTATCTAGTATCTAGCCTACAGACACGATGAACTGCTTGCATGCCAGCATATATATTGGGTAAATCTAGATTGAGCTGATCTAAAGTTCAGCAGTTTCGATTAGGGCAACTATACCTTGTGGTCATTGTAAGGTTAGGATTAGTTCTGGGAGTTGATCATCACTTGGACTGAATGTTTTTTGTAATCATTGGTCGTCAGACAGATGATGCATAGAAAAAAAAAAAAAATTCTTCACACATCTTCAAATCCAAACCAACCCTGTGCAGTACATTATTTGTAAATGAACGGAGCCAGACCTGTATTTATCAGCACTCTAAAACCACTACACCTATAATCACCATCTACAAAGCAAGCTTCATACATGTCAACTCTAATTTGGTGTGTTACAGACTTCACATGAAAACACGTATTACAATGCATAATATACATGAAATGTACTGAGTGAGGGTAGATCAATTGACAAAGGAGATAACAAGGAAAATGACTGTTGTGGGAAAAAATCTGAGTCTGGCTTACATAATAACTCCGTTGATGATCATCTTGATGATGATAATGGTGTTCTTGAGCATTCATGGCCTGGCACCATCCATCATTCAAGGCTGATAGAAATGTCGATGTGTGGTCGATGTACTGGAATACACGAACTGGAGGGATGAGACCTTGGCTCAAGGAGATGAGAAACACCTGTAAATGTGCTAGAAATGCTGTAATAATATTGTTCGTAGCATGTCAACTTTGTAGTCTTCCAACAATCTTCATTGGACGCAGGCTTGAAATCAACAGCCTCCTCAAGCCAGACTGAAAACGTCTGAATCACATAATACATAGCTAAAGCCTAACTAGAGGAGGGATCTCTAATTTACTTGTCTTTAACAGTGAAAGATGCAAGTCGCTCTGGCTTTTCATGAAAGCATTTTAACATTGCATATTTCGTAATGAAAATGCCAGAATCATATAACTACTTGCAAACTAAAAACTGGATCTCTTGCTGATTTGTCCTTAGCTTTTCATTAACAACATTTTAAACGTGTACTGAAAAGATAAGCTAGTGTCACATATTGCCAACCAGAGAGGGCGTCTCCGGTTTGGTCAGAGGCATGATCAATAGTGTCAAAATTGTTGCAAGAAAGGTGAGTGCGAGAAAGATGTAAAAGAGGAATCTATCCAGTACTCGGGCTGCCTCTTCCCACTCGAGTCGCACATCGTCCGACTCATCTTTCTCGTGATCCTTCATCAATACTCTCTTCAGCAGTTTCAAAATAGCGTCAATGTCATCATCTTTGGATGGGCCTCCCCGCCTGAAGGTCGGGGGAGAATGCATCTCTATGGAGGGATTGGCGTTGTTGTTTTCGGGAGGAGATTGAAGATTCTCTCCTTTATCGTAATCCAGCAACCCACAACCTGAGTCACTAGACGCGTTATAGTTGGCGACACGATACAGGTTGCGATTTAAACGTGTGGGGCCATCAGCTGCAGCCTGCTCCTCCTTTGGCCTCGGTTTGACATAGTACAGTCTCATGCACAAGAACCGAGACATACGGATGACCACCCAGCGTAGGCCCATTGGCAAAGGAACCTCATGACGTCCAGTATGGCTGATGTTGGAGACCAGCACAGCTAACATGACGGACAGTGACGTGATGCCCATCACCATGGTCAAGTACATACCTGTAAAAGATACATGTCAATATTTCTATTTAGAGCAAATTATGCCAGGAGAACAAGTAGCAGCACTGTTCGCGAATAATAAATCTCTGGAATTATTCATTTTAGTGGGAAACCCTTATGGCCGTTTATATTCAAGCCTTACATTCAATACTTGAAAGAAGATTTTGGGTGAGTCACCGTGACTTAAAAACAAACAAACAAAAATTTAATGACAAAACAAACAGCAGCAAATAGATGTACACAAACACTCTCAATCACTCATGAGACGGACACGTTATAAAACAAGAGAAAAAAAAAAATTCCTCTCCCAAAGTTGGAGGTGGCTGGAACGTTTTCGGCAATCAGCGATATAAAGACGGAGACAGCCCTAAGAACTATAACAATAGGCAATGATAATAATAATAATAAGTACCAACAAACAACCAAACAAACAGTTCCTCTAACCTATGAGAGGAACAAAGTTGGAGGTGGCCGGCATGTTCTCCGCAATCAGCAACATGAAGACAGAGAAAGCCAAGAGGACAGTGAGCCCTAGGGTCACTTTCTCTCCCGAGTCAGGACTCATCCAGAAAACCAAGAGCGTCAAACTGGACAGCATGATGCAGGGAATGATGACGTTATGCGTGTAGTATAGAGTGCGACGTCGCAGGTGGATGAGGATGGTGACGTCGGGGAACGGCTCAGGACAACATGGGTAGTAGACCACATTGCGCTCCGCTGTCACGCTGATCAAATGCCACTCACCTGTAAACGGCGAGCACGAGAGAAATAATTTGTTTCGAACGTAAAGGAATACCTTAGAGTAACTGACCAATAGCAAATAATACGAAATGCTAAATAATATATATTTTAAAAACACTTTCAAAACATACATAATGTAAACAAACTATGTAAAAAACAAAATACTGACAACTGTTTCAATAGTTTATGGTTACGGTCCATGGGTGTAGCCATGAGCCTTAATTATCCCGATTAAAAAGATCAGAAGGAACAGTCACGGTTATCTAAAGCAGTGTGTTAAATTAATAACCTTAAATGCCATAAAGCTGAAAATTCTTTTAAAAAAAACAAAGAAGTTCAGCTTTCTCAACCGTGTAGAAAAAGTGGATACACAAGGCTCTTCCCTCTTGGTCTTCATTTGGATTTTCATTTGGACAATGTCTTATCATTATTATATTGCTAATGGTGTTTTATATTTGAACGACACTGATTAAATCTGAGTACCCGATAGCATGTGACTCTGCGATATTCTTGTTTTTAGTTTGTTTATTTGTTTTTTTTGTTGTTTTTTTTTGGTTTGTTGTTGTTGTTGTTGTTGTTGTTTTATCTCTCGTACAATAAAATCATAAAACAATATCACAGATTTCGGTTTATGAGAACAACAAATGAAACATACATCTCATCTTATATTATACAGCGCATTTCAAAATACTAAAATTGCTCAGTATGCCCCAAACATAGACCAAAATGGATGAAAAAAAAAAGAGGAGCCCCAAGTCCTAACAGCGGTAGTGAACTCCTGAGAGAGCATGTCTATACACGTGTGTGAGGGGAAGGGCGGTAGGAGTCTGGTGGAGTGACTGTTATATAGGAAAGAATATCGACCAGACATTTAGCCAATGAAAAAGGAAAGAAAACAGAATATCGCTGTTTTTGTTTAACCCTAGACATATCAGTGGCCCGATCTATTCAGAAAGTGACTGTCATCAATTGTAGGCCTATTGATTCAAATTGGTTTTGGAGAACCAGTGTTCATTATAATCGTATATCACCAGTCTCGTATATTTCAGAAAATAATTAATTAGATCAAACATACAGTTTCTACAATGGTTTCGGACAACACTTATGAGGTAAAGAAAAGACTCTGGAGAAGAGAGAAAAGGTAAAGAAAAAGAACAAAAAAAAAAGGAAGTGAGCCGACAGAAAAATAGACTGACTGTCGCAGCGGCAGACTGAACCAGGCAGGGGCAAAAAAAAAAAGATTTACTGTCAGCGACAGACTTGTACAATTAAAGGGCGTGGCATTTCGTAGTTCAGTTAGAGCCTCATTTCGTGCTTCATTACTCCTCACATCGAACCTTCCGTGTCTGGGCGGGGATACAGGAGCCAACAGCTTGGAATGTAGTTTAACCCTAGGAATGTCAAAGAGCCGATTCCGCTGTAGACTCACTGATCACTGGGTTTTCTCTTTACACAGAAACTTTTATTATATCGCCTTAACCCTTGAAATGCCAAGGAGCTGATTCGTTCAAAGACTCGTTTATTATACTTTGAGTGAAAATGTTTCCAGTAAAAGTACAGTTCACTAACAAAATGTCTGCCTTTTATTATCGGCACTGTCAGCTGTTCAAGATGAATATACCTCTCGCAACCAGTCAGAATGAATCGTAAGACGCTGGATTCGAGCAGAAAAATCGGACATTGAATTCATGAAGGTGTTTTTTGTTTTCTTTCTTATGCCTTTCAGTCCTGAAGTAGTAGGATTATCTCGGCTTTAAGTACCTGTCTGAATCTGGTGAGAATTTTTGTACTTAGAAATCTGGAATTTGGAAATTTTGCCTACCGGTACGTTCTTTAACGTACCTAAGGTAAACACAGGAATTCCGAAATATATTCTCCCTTATCCGAGAAGGCTAGACGTCGGGATTCCCCACCCAGAGGAAACCAGGGGACGGTTGAGTCACTGAAAGAAAAAATGCAGGTTTTTTTCGATCTTCGTGTCCTTCCATCCCCCCAAAGGGAGGACCCGCGTGTCGAGCCTTGCCATAACCCGCAACCTCACTGACGTGAGTAGTTTTCAGCCTGAATCAGACACCAAACCAAAGAGCCACTGCGCTCCCCCTCCCCCCTCCCAATCGTCTGATTTTTTTTTTTTTTAAATTGCAGAAATTAAACATCATTTAAATTTTATCTTTGAGTAACAAAATATTTATCTTATTTGCAAACTATATGTAGATCGATATCTGTAAGATGTGAGATAAATAAAACCGTTGGCATTAATATTATGTGCTGAACCTATACTTTATCTTTGTCGATTTCCCCTCTGATTTTAGCCGGTACTGCGGGGTCATACCATGTCGCTTCAGTTTGCAATATTTCTGGCTACAGTCAGGCTAACTCGTGACTTTTTCACCCCCACGAAAGTGTATTATATTAATAACTCGATCTATCGACATAGGACTCATTTTGACTGGTTGCTAGACACAAAATTGCAAGAAAACCCACAATAGGCTTATGGACTCGAAAACCGTTGAATGGATCCATCTCAAATTTCGCACCCACTCAATATGGATCGTGTTTCTATGTACACAAACCTGAGAAAAGCTTCTTATTTTTTTACGTTGTTCTTGAAATGCGATAATTATTAAATAATAAACTCGCGAGGATGTTTGATCCGAATTGTCTGTTCGATAGTATGACGCGTTCAAAAACACATTTCCTTTGAACAACATTCAGTTTAATCAACACATCAACATCGAGGTGCGCATTCTTTGCCATACACTTTAAGGTGCAGCCCTTTATTGAAATAATCTCTCACGGAAGCCCTGGGTTCTCCTCTAGTTGTTTTAGAAAGATGTAAACTCTAGCACTTGTTTTGTGACACTTTACTACTGATTCGTCCATGATTTATCAAAATACCTAATGAAGTCATATGTTTCACTTTCTTATATGCAAGACCATTAGAACGATAAGGATGTCCTCCTTCATAAGAACTTTAATGACAATGATATGTTCTTGGTTAGTTAGATCTGAATGAGAGGCTTATGCTATATAATGGAGGTTAAAAATCAACTGTCGTCCTTCAGTCATGGATCTTGAGGCCATCAAATTAATTATTTACAATCAAGTAGTTACCATTGATACGTTTAGACTTCACATTATGTGTTGTGAAAATCATTAGAGCGTCAATGAAGAAATTGACTCTTGCTTAAGAAATTGGACTACTCGTGGCCGATCTAAATATTTTTATACGAGAATACCAGGCTTGCCCTGAGTGAAAATGATTTTTTTTCAGTGACAATGAAACAGTTTCAGTTTTGAAATAAGCCAGATAGTGCGAACTTTTTAAGGAACCATGTACTGACCTGTGGAAAATGGTGAAAGCTTCACAAAGAATAACCACAAAAGAAAATGACGGGTAAGACAATCTTCAGTCTGTATTAGAGAGATGAATTAGATTTATATTTTGACGGTGGCTCAATAGATTTGCATTTCAACAGTGATTCTTGCAAACTATTGTCATCCTTAAAAAAAAAAAAATGTCAACTGGTAATATAATGGGAGGAAACAGATGGGCAGTGTAAAAAAGAAATAAGTGTTTTCTCACATGGATGTCAATCAAAGAAGAAAAATAGACTGTTTCGTTGAGATGAATATAAGCTGACACCAAATCAATAATACTGCACTTGGGGTTCGATGTTTAATCTAGAGAGAGCGACTCTGCACATACATAATAATGTCATCTGAAATCATAAAATATTCAATATTATGTACAATAAATCAGAGACAGCAATCGTGGTAAGTGCCTGATTGTCCAGGACTAGAGATATGGTCTGTGATATAAATTAATTGCACATCCTGTTGAAGACACGGATAAATCTAATTAAGACTTTGTCAACATTCTGATATGCAAGGTTGAAGCTTGCATCTATTCCCCCATGAGGAGCTTTCAGGTGAACAGATGACATACATATTTGATAAGTATCTGGAAACTGTTGGCTTCAAAAATATCCAAAGAGCTACCGAAAACCGTGTGAGGAAGTTCACAGCCGCAATGGCTTCACAGAATCAGACTGACCACTTTCGGATCGTTTTCTGGAAGACGTCAGTGTGAGGATGGCGAAAGATGGAGCGTAAAATCCGGACAACAACCATTACTACAAACGAGGCTGGATTGGACTGATGACTTTAAAAATACCAATATGAGCATGTTAGGATGTAGTAGCGATGCAACCGTCAGAGGAAGTGAAGAACGGAGAGCTATAAAAAATGCAACGGCGGATGAATCGGATAGGACATTAAATGGCAAAACCGGTAGCAGTGCTTAAGGAATGAATTACAAGCATAGGGGCTGGGGATCAGGCCACGTATCTCATTGATTAAAAAGCTTGGAAATAATACTTGAGGAGAGAAATGCCATGATAAACCTCTCTCAAAACTAGGTTGATAATAGATTTCTATTCTCTAATCTATACCTTGAAGAAACGTATCTTTGAATCCAATTAGTAGGCCTACATGCACTGAAGAATATGAAGCAAGCAAGAAATACGAAAACTGTGCAAACCTTGTGTCTCGTTGTAGATTTTGCTTGTCAGTCTGTCAGGCATGCAGCCAATCTAACATCTCCATATATCTTTTCCCCCCGTGTTCTGCCCGTTCCTTATTTCCTATTGGAGTCCCTGGATTCCACCACTGTTCTAACATTTGCCCCATATTACAAGCATGGCAGATCATCGTCCTCTGTTCACACGGACGCCTTCTGGACTTTTTTGTCCAATTTTTTTTTTTTTTTTATAATTTCCAATTTTGTAAGGTCCAGAGGTTTTGTTCTTGTTTTTTAACGTGCAAACACTGGCTTTACAATGTGGCATCGGTCACAAAGCGCGCCAACGAGCATTTTATTTGCAACAGCTCTAACTTTGGGCGATTTCGTGGCAAAATAAAAATAATAGCCTGCTGAATACTCCTAGGTTTTTGTCTACGCCAATATTATGCTACTGTTCTTCCCGCCCTGTGGCAAGCAGACATCATTCTATACATTTTCTTCAAGTCAATTAACTCTCAGACATCGCCTTTAGTGAAATATAATTAGACAGCATTGTGTCACTATTTAAGAAACGGGCTGTAATCATCTTTTCATTTTTCTTATTTTTTTTTTCTTTTCAATGGCCATTGTTCTTTTTAGTCATTATCTTTTAAAAGTACTTAAAATTTTTATATAGGATAGATTTAAGAAATCTCTCAGATTCCCAAATTACCCCCCCCCCCCACCGCTTCCCCCCCTTTTTTTTTTAAATGTTCACGACACATAAGGATCATCAAAATGGGCCTGTTAAAAAAAAAAAAAAGATCTTTATTTTTTAAAAAAATCTTTACGTCCTCCCACATGTTTTCATGAGATAATAATGATCGATTGGAAGGACAAAATAGAGATACGGTAAAAGTAGGACTTGAATGTTGAAAGCAAAATTCGACGGAAGATTCACGCTCATTCGGCGAGCTATTCTCCACTTTTGAGCAACATGTATGTGGAGATTATATGTCATATAAAAGACGGATCGTAAATCTACCATATAATGTAATTATTTCACTGATCACTTGCCTAAACAGGTAGATTTTGAACATCATTTTGTCCTATCTCCTATGTGCAAAAACAGTTGTTAAATAATTACAAAACATCAAATTTCTCAAAATGCGAAATATGGAGATAGAGCAACTGAGAACTGAGCTCACGATTCGTGTCTTTTTCTTCGTTGTTCTTATGAAGTCGGGGAAATAATAATTATCATTACACATGTAGCGGCTAGACAAGAGTCTAGCATTGATGCCTATCTCGCCTGGAGGCGGCTATCATGCAAGGCAGTTCGAGAAATGCAGAATCACAGAGCCCATAAATGTTGCATTTTTATGTAATGTCCTCTGGAGACAGGGCAAGAAGACGGAATGATGTATGCCGTAAATAACAAGAAATAAATAACGATAATAATAATAATAAAAAGAAACGATTTTCTGATTCTGAGGTGTCTCACCCGGTTCCCAATAAGCTAGCAGATTTAGATAGCTTTGAAATTGCTTTTGCTTCGCGAGCTCGGTGAGAATGTTCACATTTAACGGACTGGATAGATGGAGTAATAATTTAGCTTCCAGATAAAGGGGAACAGACAGAAGAGCATAGACTGTATTAGATCCTGAGTGGGGAGTGAGCAAAATGAAGAATGATGATCTATACATACCAACTTGAAAGTAAAAATATATTCTCTCTCAACTGATAGCTAATAGATGGCCAGGAACATAAAGAAGTAAACGTTGTGAGAGACGGATATACAGTTGGTGAGGAAGAAGGGAAACCTAAACATAATGTGACGGAGGAATCAGTAGATATAGTAGACATTTAGTCAGGCGAGAAGATAGCAAACAATCCAACAAACATACAAACATACAAATAGATAGATAGATAGATAGATAGATAGATAGATAGATAGATAGATAGATAGATAGATAGACAGACAGACAGACA
>JBCAUA010366784.1:0-18562 GCA_038406235.1 Peronia verruculata | reverse complement strand
TTTACTCGGAATTCCGCTCATTGCTGAGTGGTCCCCCTTTGCCTCTTTAAACTGCAATATCTCTGGCTAGAATAGAATTAACTCAAAACTTTTTTCACTACCTGAAAGGGTACGAAATAAGCTTTCACATGATACCAAAAACTCCATATGGTGAAAAATCGACATACGTCTCATTTCGACTGGTTGCGAGACATACTGTGTATCATCTACTGTAGAAGGAATTTCCCTGTGAGGACAAATTAGTCGAGTTTACTTCTCTTATCCAATAGGCCAGCCCTTGGTCAGCCATACTGTCATGGCTTTCTGGTTCAGCCAGCCTCTAGTGGAAGCGAAAAGTCTGTTGTTTCTTCATTTTTATCAGATTTGGCCTTTGGTAACTTAGCCTCTTGTTAGCTATGTCTTCAAGGTTCATAGTGGCGAGCGGTTCAGCCATGCCCTGGTAGTGTCGAAGTTGCTTCTTTGATTTCATAGTTAGGTCTAGCATTTGGTAGCCCAGCTTTTGGTTAACTATGTTTTCATGGCTTTTGGTAGAAAACGGTTCAGCCATGCCTTGGTAGCATCTAATTTTGGATTATTTCTATAATCTGTCAGTCAGATGTGGCATCTGGTAGCCCAATCTCTTGTCAGCTATGTCTTCATGGCCTATAGTAGCAAGCAGTTGAGCCATGCTCTGGTGTTTGGCTTCTCCATGATGTAATTGTTGGTAATATCTAATTTGGGGTTATTTCTATAATTTCCCAGTCAGATCTGGCATCTGGTAGCCCAGTCGCTGGTCAGCTATGTCTTCATGGCCTATGGTGGCAAGCGGTTCAGCCATGCTCTGGTGTTTGGCTTCTCCATGATGTACTTGTCGGTATGTCACATCTATCGACAGGTGTATGACTATGGGGGATACACTCTGGACATTACCGGGTGAGTATGAGTACAAGGATGAGTTCATTAACATCCTGCATTTGTATCATACAGTTAAATTTTTTTTTTTTTTTTAATGAAAAGCTTGGTCCAGTAGCATTTCATGATAGGAGTCATTTGTGGTGCATGAGGTATTTTCTACATGAATTTTTTATCTCCCACCCAGTAGATGTCAGATTCAATAGATTTTCTTAAATTATTTACTCAGTGTTATTTCCAAATATTAATTTTCAAGCGGTAGTGCAGTAGTAAGTGATTGTCACTATATTTATGTATATCAAATGTTAACATGATTTTGATTTTCTAACAAAAAAAGATATAGTCTGTTTGGAAAAGAAATAGAGTACATATCAGGTGCGACATGATGAAATCAAGCTCTCATCAAATTTTGAGCATATGGAGTTATTGGTATCAGTGTAAACATTATTCATTTCCCTATCAGTGTGTGAAAAAATGGTTATTCCACCTTTAGGTAGAAGTTGAGATATTGACAATTAAAGAGGATGTGAATGATCTGTTGCTGCGGCTGAATTTATTGAGAAAATGGCCAATCACTTTTGTAAATCCTTCTTCATCTTTGTAAGACCATGCTACAAAATTACAATTTTTTGGCTTTAACTGATCAGTTTCAGTAAACTGAACTCTGAAATGCATTTTTAGATTGATATAGAAGGGCTTGATGAAGAAAAAAAAAATGCTTTAAAATTTCAATCACTGTTGAAAAACACGTGATTTCTCCAGTCAGTTCAGTTTGACAAGCGCCTGATTTCATTGTGTCGCGTCTTGTATAGTTGTGCTCTTATGTCGAAAATTGTAGTCTCTAGTAATTGTTTTGAATATCTGTAGAAGAGTGGTTTTTTGGTGCAGTAGTTGATGAAACTTAAATGTTTTGTTCAAGCCTCTGTCATTTGCTATCACTGAAGGTTTATGTTTTGTTCATCCAATGCCAGACCTCTGATGATTCAAACTCAGAAACTGACCAGCCTGGCTTTTGCCCTCCACGATGGCCGCTACAAGGATCAAGATAGGCTGTCCTCGGACCAGAAACAGCACGCAGTGAGGTGAGTAGTCTCGTGATCTGTGCAGAAGCATTCCTTCATTTGGCAAACTCTTTAACAGTGCCATAATTTTTTTGGGTTTTTTTTTCCATCCCATTGTGCACACTGGCAATAAAAAGAGATGGTAGGAGACTTCAGATGGGGTATCTGATCATCAAGAATGGAGAGATAGGGAAAGGTAGCGATTGTAAACCTGTAGTAGAAGAAACTAACAGGAGGAAGAGACAGTGGAGAACAGAACGTATGCCAAGAAAAGCAAATGAGATGCGACATGATGAAATTAAGTGTTGGTCTTAGACTGTACTGGGTTATTAATATCACATTAACGCTTATTCATTTCCCTTGCTGTTCATGAATAATCTTCATTGTATCGAAGTTGCTGCAATTGAATTTTGTGACAGAATGACTAATTGGGTTTAATAATCCTCATTTAGGTCGTATCACTTAATCACAATTTTGGACTTTGCTCAATATATTTCAAGAAATTTAACTCTGAAATAAATTGTTCAATGGACATACAAGGTTTATTTATGCAAGAAAACAGTTTGCATTGAAACTTCACTTTCTGTTTGAAAAATTTTGATTTCTGTCTTGAGTTTGGCGAGCGCCTGTGGTTTCATCATGTTGTATCTTAAAGAGTAGCACGACTGGACAGGTTATCTAAAGCAGTGGTCCCCAACCCCCAGTACCGGTACCTGGATCAGTTGGTACCGGGCCGCACAGGAAATATTTATTTCCATTTTATTTACTCTCTGAGTCTAACGATTTTTTATTTTTATTTTATTTTTAAGCTACTTGTTACGTGAATCACGGTGACAGAAATCTATCTTTAAAAGTGTCAAGCGTTGAACGGTCCGCGGCAACAAAAAGTTTGGAACTACTGCTCTAATGGAATCCACAAGAAGCAAAGGTCAGGAATAGACTGCAGACTACCTGGAATATAGATCGTTCACTTATAACGTTCTGCATCCGCCCCACATTCTGTTGTTTACATTTCAAACATGGAAGTAAATCACTTATGACTTTTCACTTCCCCATCCGCCCCACATTCTATTGTTTACATTTCAAACACGGAAGTAAATCACTTATGACGTTTCGCTTCCTCGTCTGCCCCACAAAAAATTGCACTCCAAACACGGAAGTAAACACCAACATGGAAAAGATCTATATGACACTGGTTATGAGCTCTTGAACTCAAAGATAATCTTGCTTTGTCCTCCCACAGAAAGCTGCCCTCCATCCTCCAGTACCTGAGCTTTATGTTCTACTTCCATGGTGTGATGGTGGGACCTCTGACCTTCTACAATGACTACATAGCCTTCATTGATGGCACCCACTTCATCAAACCTGGCGGGAACTCATCCAATGTAAGCATTGGACTGGTTTAGACATGAGTTGTTTTGTGTGCAATAACTTGATTCATGTGTTACTGTGGTATTTGTTTTGTAATACAATTTGCAATGGATGGATGGATGGATGAACAGGTGGATGAATAGATGGATGGATGGACAGATTAGTGGATCAGCAATGAATGAATTGATATGGAGATATGGGAATTGTTGGATGGAGGGGTCAGTGTTGGGATGGAAGTATGGATGCATTTGGAATGGGATAACTGATGGATACTCATTTGGATGATTTAATCATATCTCTGCATATCTCTGTGTCTTCACAGTCTGGTAACGGAAAACACCCAGCTGATGACTTGAATGTGAGTACCAAATAAATTTGTAGCAGATGAACCAGTTAGAAATTAGGAATTATCACAGTGATTCAAACTTAACATTTTCAGAACTTGTCATACTAGAGAGAGCTATTCCACGGAAGCTCTTTTGTCATAAGATAATTGACCTATAATTGCATAGGGATGAGTTATGTAAATTGTATTAGTGATTCCCAAGACATATATTGCCTATGGTTACTATAATGCTTACCAACAGCTTTGTTGTTTGTTTTTCTTAAGCCTTTCAATCCTAAGAAATAGGATTACCTCGGCTTTTAGAAGTTACCAATTTTTGCTGAGAAACTTTGTGGGTAGAAATTAGGAATTTGGAAATTTTGCCCCCACAACGGCACTCAGCCTACTCTTCCATCGATTTTGAACTGCCAAGGATTCTTTAACATGCATAATGTACACACGGGACCTCCAAAATATAGTTGCCCTTGTCCAAGAAGGCTAGACATCGGACTTCACTACCCACAGGAAGCCAGGGGACCATTGAGTCACTGAAAAAATGTGGGTTTTCGATCTTCATGTCCTGTCATCCCCCAATGCAGAACCCGCAAGTCGATCCCAGCCTGTTTTCTCCATGAGCAGACGCCATACCCATTGAGCCTCTTCGTCTTCCTTAACAACAGCACTGACAGGCTATTGGTTATATATGGGACTGGAAGTGCTCTTTTTTATATACTGACTTGAAGCTAAAGTTTTGATGTGATGATCATAGAAGACAAGATAATTCTGAGTATATGTTAACTGCTACCCTGCTTAGCCAATTTTGCTGTTCCGTGCTTAGCATCAAAGATATGGTCAGTTTCTCTCTCTCCGTCCACTTCTACCCCTTACCTCATCACTCAGTTCCCCCTGCTGTATGCAACCAGCTGGCATATCTGTTTCCACAGTCAATCAAAAACATTGATCACTATTCAGTGTTACTAATTGCTGTCGATTATATGTCTGATTTAGTTTTTCAAATGATTCTGCATATTGATGCAAACATCTGGTCAGTGGTCAGAGATCAGATCAGACATGGGTGAAGGGATGGTTAGTGGTCTGGTAACTGCAGACATAGCACATAAATTTTCCCACACACTGGACACCAATTTTTTGGACGTATTGTGGATAACAGTGAAATGGCTGTAGAAAATAATGTGAAATGTTTTCTTCTTATAACTTGAAACCAGATTTAGATAAAATGTTGATTGCAGGCAGATTGCAGGTTGTCAGCTTCTTATATAGATGCCCTTGGGGACTTTGCCTCACCTGTTCCACATCTTTATGCCAATGACAGTTACATTAGTAAAAAAAAAAAAGTAAGAGTACTATCCCTCGACTCCCAAAAGGGGAAATTGGCCTAGCCATTTCAGACTGCGTCGCCGCAGTGCAGCACTACAGTACTTCTCCCGATATAGATCAGGCACCCGTTTTACAGATGGGATACGGGAGGTAAATTGTGTGTTAAGTATCTTTCCTGAGGATACAACATGTAACCATTGCTATTCAAACCACAGACCTCTTCTTCCAAAGCCTGCAGCACCAGTTACTGAGCTAACATGCCAAAAGCCAATAGATATAATGGCAGAAATCCCATGGTTAAAAACCCATACAACCAACCGCAAACCATCCAGTCTTGGCTGGCACTGTTTTACTGATGTTTGTCTTACAGAAAGTTGTGCTGAGAAAGCTGGTGATTGCATCGGCTTGCTGTGCTGGCATGATGATCTTGCCTGGCCTCTTCTTCCCGCCGGAAAAGTTAAACAGTGAGTGAACAACTTTCATCCTCTGTGTGTTCAAAGCCTTCATGACCTCCAGGAGAAAATGGATTTTTTTTCTCCATTGGTTTCATTACTTTTTTTTTTTCTTTTTTTTTTTTTTTTTAAATTGTTCTGTTTCCTGTTTTAAGGTGAATAAGTTGATATATTTTTTAATATATATTTGTTTTTTAAAATATAGCAATTTCTTTTTTTCTTTTTTTTTAAACAGATTTTTAGTGAAATCTTGATGGGCTGTCATTAATAATTTCAGAGATTAATGACAACCTGTGGTAGTGACAATAGATGGTTAGAAGTGAAAAATTGAGGAAATAGCTAGACTTGTCTCTCTCTTGATCAGTGTCTGTTTTTTTTTTTTTTCTTACTCTCCCTACTACGTTCTCTTTTTCTCTCCATATTTATTACTCTCTGTCTCACTCTCTTCCTCTCTCACACTGTATGTCATTGTCTTATGTCTCTCTCTGCTGAGGTGAACAGGTAAATACACACTGTAGTCAGGAAATGAGCACAGAGAGAGAGAGGACAGTGTGTTGACAGATGTGTAAATTTTATTGACAAAGGGGAAATGAAATTTGAGATAATTGCCCTTACATATCTGCTAGAATTCTCTCAACCTATCAGATGCTGATAGCATTTTGACCTTGACCTGTTTCAGCACCAGAGTATTATAACATGACCTTTATGGAGAGAATGATCTTCATCCTGGGTGTCATGACCTTAGCCAAACACAAGTACTACTTTGCCTGGGTATTAGGTAAGCCAGTGGTCATTGTTACCTTATCAAGTAGAAATTAGATCACTGACATTACATTTAGTGCTGCTTCATGTGGATACCAGTGATACTGCGGTCATTGTCATCACATTTAAGTACGTGTTTATATGGACACCAGTTATCTTACAGTAAGTGACACTCATTAAGTATTTTATATATGTAGGGACCAGTGATCGTGCAGTCAGTGACAGCACATGCTCATAGCGTAGCCAGGCCAACTCTCATCATGATTCTTGTTGGAGACATGTCACTTGATATGGAGCTCAATCAGTCTTGGCTTTCATTATTGTTAATTAAGATTACTGTTACTATTAGGCTTTCATTATTGTTAATTATGATTGCTATTAACCTGGTAATCAAAGATGGTGTGGGTGTCACTATACTGACAGGCACATCAATCCTCTCAGCTCTCCATAATGGAGCTGGTTCCTCATTTCATGAGCTCATTTCTTTGTTGCTCTATCTCCATTTTTCACATTTTGAGAAAATCAGCTGATGAGTTGTATTTAGCAACTGTTTTTGTACAAATGAGACTGGACAAAATGATTTTCAAAATATACCTGTTTGGGCAAGTGATCGGTGAAATGACTATAGTATATGGTAGATTTACCATCCCTTCTTCACATGACATATATATCTCCAAATCGCCCAAAGTGGAGATAATACAGCAAAGAACTAAGCTCACGATTTGTCTTATGAACAAAACTATAGTTAAGTCTACTTAATTCAAATTTGCTAGGACCACCCAAATGGGTTTAACTAAGTAGGGTTCAGCCTCCAATTTTGACAGGAAAGGCAATTATTAAATAACAAATGAGGCATTATTTTGATTACTTTGTTGCATGATCACTTCCATTTATAAAGAAATCACACTGTTACTTCCGAACTTCCCTCTTTATCTTAACTTCAAGCCTACTACTTAATTGTATTATTAGCCCTTGTAAGGACCATCTGGAAAGAGAAAGGTAAAGGAAACTAGAGACAGTATGTTGCTATGGTGTTTAGTCCAGGAAAAGATTGAATAGTTTTAGTCATGAAAAGAACTCTTAATGTGTAGGTTTTAGCCCTGAAAAGGACTGTTACTGAAAGCTCAATCCTGAAAAGGGCTGTTGAGTAAGTTTTAGTCCTGAAAAGGATTATCACAGAAGTTTTAATTGTGAAGAGGGTTAGAGGAAGCCATCACATAGCCGGAGAGGGTGTGTCTATATAATGCGAGTCAACTACAAGTAAAAAAAAAAAAAAACGGGCACAGTGTAGAATCTGACCCATCCCATCACAGACAGTGATCACAAAGACAGTAATCATAACCAGGGGCAACGTCCTATTATAATGTTTCCTGTACGCTTTGTAGTACATGTACAACATGTGAATGTATATCTGTACTGTAGGCTCTACCAGGATGCTTGATTATTGGCCAATCGCTTAGCAGTGCTGGACCTTCTACACTGTTCACCCCTTCCCCCGCTGAACACATAAGGCCTAGTTATGCTGCGTGTAATTCATATTAGTTTTATTGCCTAATCCCTCTTGCCCCACATAGAGAGGACAATAGCTATTTTGTACCTTAGTGGTGGCACTGACTGGTTCAGGTAAATGGAAATTTGCAGTATTGGGTTCTAGAAATGCGAAGGCATTTGGTAAGCACAAAGAGGAAAAACATCTATTGTTTTGCTTTTATTTGAATTTATTAGCTAGAGATTTGTATAATCCGAGCTCGATTTTAGTGGACTCGACTGTGTCTATCATTTGGCCGGTTGGGCAGATCTGTAAGAAATGAAGACCATCACAAGAAAGAGGAAGATATGCCTTTAGTTATAGTTCTCACCATTTTTGACAGTTTATCACATTATACATCAGACCTTCAGGTTATGTTTGCTCCATATTTAATGTCTTTGATCACTTATAATGCAGTTTAATGTTAGCAGTAAGAAAGAGAGAAAATGCTATATGTCTATAATGTTGTTTGTCAGATATTTAAGTAAATTTCAGTTCGTGGGAGTGCCTTTTTTCACTCTAGGAGTGTATCTACTGAAAGGCCCTCTCAGTATCAGAGTGTATTATATGAAATTAATTTAAACTTTGCCTATCGTGGAACATGCTAATCTTGTTTCACCTTTTTGGCCTGTGTTGTCATCTCTTGAACATAAATATAGCATCATTTTATAAATTGTGGCATTCTGTCAGTATTTTTTGGACGTTTTAGGGCTCAATAAATGTGTACTTTATTTGTCATATTTTGTCTCACCTTCAGTCATTATTCTTGTCTCACCTTCAGTCATTATTCCAGTGTTTAACTGTGTGTTTCTCCAGCTGATGCACTCAACAATGCCGCAGGTTTCGGCTTTAGTGGTTATGATTCTCAGGGAAAACCCAAGTGGGACCTTACAGATAATGTTGATATTTTAGGTGTTGAGGTGAGTACATCTGAGCTTGGCTTTATTTGCAGGAATGGCATAGTATAGTACAGAATTACATCAATTTTCTTTTTAGCATCTGCTTTTGGCAAACTGTTTTTATGCTATCTCAGTTTGAATGACATTGGACACACCTTGTCATTCACAGCAAACTATTGATGATCTGACATGGGAATAAATCACCATACCGAATTGAATCAAGTGGATAGGAGCTGTGAATCATTCAGATATCTTATTTACATCTTTCTGTCTGCTCAGTTAAGACTAATGTAATCATTTGAGACAGGAATTTTAGCACATTTGATAACAATGGAATAAATGAAGAGGTTTTCATATCTTTGTTTCTCGTAATTTCTGCAGGTGGTAGATGTAGTTTTTTTTTTTTTATATATATTATGCCTGGGCTGTCATTGTTGACTTTCTGTAAGGTATCTGAACATTTGTCGTGCCCTTCTTTGTCCATTCCATACTCAGTCACTTATAGTGATCACATTATTTCAGGCATATTGTGCCTATTATATACCTTATCTTTTTTTTTTTTTTTTTCCCATAGAACTTTTCATTTTTCCTTGTGATTGTGTAGTCCAGGGATACATTTGCTGGACAATTTTACATTATGTACTATCTTCTATGCAACTGTCCCACTCAACTGTCCTGTTACTATCATAATTCTGGAACTAATATATGATAACATAATTGCATAGCATTATTTTGCCACTTTCGTCATTTTCCTTGAAATTTTTCTGTTTTGCAGTTCTATAAAACATACTAATATGCCTGGCAGTTTTCTTCTCCATCCTTTTTTTTTTATTAATTTTTTGTTATTGCTGTATACACTATTCTAAAATCACCGTCCGACTATCATGTGTCTCCACCAGCTGTCCACAAGTTTAAAGGTCAACATAGATAGTTGGAACAAGAAGACCCTGGTGTGGCTGCGACGTGTGGTGTATGATCGCGCTCCGCACTCAAACACGCTGGCAGTGTTTGCATGCAGCGCCTTCTGGCATGGCTTCTATCCGGGTTACTATGTAACGTTTGGTTCAGGTGCCTTTATGACCATCGTGGCTCGTCAGGTAGGCATTGTTTTAGTCAGTCACATTTTGTTCTGATGTCTATTGTGGTGGTAGTGATTTCATTACAATGAGACCATCATCATGATAGTCCAATGTCTGTTGTACACTGCCATGAAAGGTATTTGAGAGGGATAGTAGAAATGCAGTGTGCTCCGCTACAGTGTAGGTCATATTAGCTGTGTGTGTGTGTATGACAATCATATGTACACTCATCTTGTACTTTATTAGATCATTCGCCTCGCAAAGTGCCACAATGAGTCTTACATCAGTGGACTCAAAGTGAGAAGTCGAGGATTAAATGCCATGAAGTTTGTCCAATACTGATGTTTTTGTACTGCACAAAAGGAAAGAAGATTCCTGAGTAAATAAGGAAATGTTGCTTTTATGGGTAGATTATATCAGGATGCTGTGAAATAAACATTTAGATTTCTGTGTGAGAACATTGATTTTTGTTGATTTTCTCCCTGCGCCAGTCAGTATCGAGGGGTCACCCTCTGTCTCCTCTATTTTCATTAGATCTACCATAGGTACTGTCAAGCTAGTTAAAACATTTTTTCACCACACAAAAGTGTATTGATTAAGGTTTTATGTGATATTAATAAATAACTCCATTTGATGGAAAATTTAATATAGGATTTATTTTGACTGACTGTCAGACATGTGAACCTGTTTGATGTCTAGTATGTAATTTTTGGGTAGTGGCTATTCATCTGCTACTAGATGATCGAATTGAAAAATTTGAGAAAACTTATCTTTTTCATTTCATCGTCTTTGTTCTGTCATCAATGAGAATAAACTTCAGACCTCTTTGTGTGTGTATTTTAATCATTTTATAGGACTGGAAGAATTGGTTTCTCAAAGCTAGCTTTGTACAAAATATGTTACGGAGCATAAGACAAAAATTACATGCCTAGTACCATGCAGAGACTAGTGGGCTGAATACCAATGGACATCCAGTCTTGGATATTTTCAAGGTAGCTGTCGATGGGTTTAGTCTTGAGCCTTAATTATCCCATCTAAAAGGATCAGAAAGAACAACGATTGTTGTCCATAGCAGTGATTTGAATCAATAATTTCAACAAACAAAAAGCAAAGAAGTCTTAAAAAACAAAATTTCTGTTGTCTCTTATGGGTAGAAAATGGACATATGTGGTTCTTCTCCCATGGTATTCATATGTGTTTCAACTCTATATTCATAGTACGTTGAATATCCAGGCCACTTATGTGAGGTGACATATTGAGATTAGCATGTACAGCATTGATGAAATGATGTTGCATGACAAAGTCATAATTTGATATTTGGTTATATCTTACATTGTTCTCTGCAGGTGAGACGTAAAATCCGACCAAAGTTCCAGACCTCTCAGATGGGCATCTACGTGTATGAGATCATCACTTTCATTGCTACTCGCTTCGCCAACTGTTACCTCACATTCCCATTCCTCGTACTGGAGTTTTATGCCTGTTACCACATGTACAAGTATGTCCTTCTCTTTCGTCTCCTTTCCCCATCAAACCATTACTATGCCATGAAAATAGCATAAAAATAACAGAGCATTTTTTTTTAACAGACACAGTAACATATCCCAACTTATATCAGGAAACTGTCGTGAGAACAAAGAGGACCATCTTCATGTTTCTAACTTGATTATGGCTAACAAAGCAGTTTGAACTTGAAGCTAAATGTATGTCCTAGTAAACTGATTACAGTATACTTCCTTTTTTTTTTTTTTTTTAACTAATTGGGCATCTTTGTCTTTTTCTCATAATTCAGGAGAGATGTATACTTTTCTACAGAATACGCCCAATATGAGTGATATTGTTATGAAGCAGATTCTTGTTTGAAGTTTAATTAAACGTTTTGTTGTTTTTTTTTTTCTCTCTCAGATCACTGTTCTTCTACTACCACATCATCTCAATTGTGGGCTATATCATGTTTACCTTTGTCCCGATGGGCAAGGCCCCAGGAACTCGACCTGCTGGCAAAACTTATGGCATGTCACTTCAGAGCTCAGAATCTTCTCAGGTGTCCAATGGCCAGGTATCCGGAGACTCACAGAGCCACCTGTCTGAGGGAGACACCAACTCTGGATCTCCGATCAGCACCACAGAGCTGATCGTCAAACTGGCAGAGCCAGTCCAGGATGCAGAGAAAGATCTCCCAGCCATCATTGGCGGACAACCACCTCCGGAGACCGAGGAATTGATGGAGCCCCACCTCCGACTCCGTCCAAATCTGACTAAATGATAGTTGTGACCTCAGCCGCTCTGCCGTATTGTGTGTGAAAAGTGATGAAGGCACCATGAAATATCTTTTTCAGAAGGAATGAAGAAAATGTTCACTGTTCACATTCTTCAGACATAAAAAGACTGTTTAGGCCTATTTTCTCAGGTAAGGAGGTAAAGCCCAAAAATAATTTCAACTTTGCTTTCTTCTCAGCATCAAATGGGTATCTGAAAATTCCCCTTTCCAGAACAGTTTCCAGGAAAGACACAATAGGATTTCAAATGTTTGAAAAGAAATGAGATCATCTGTGTAGTTTAACTTTATCATTATGTAACTTGGAACTGTGAAACCAGGAGGGAAATTAATAGCTGATCAGAAATACAAGAACATTGGAGTTTGATCTTTCTCGGTGCTTTTGTCATTTCATTCTAACGTTGGCAGAGCCGCTCACTTTGTGCACCCCGTCTGTTTGTCTCAGTATCTTTCCCTATAGCTTGAAAACATCCCTACATCTCCTGACCTCTACATCCACATTTTTCTTTTCTTTGTGCACCTATATAATTATTTCATCAGACAAATGCTAGCTCATGTATCAAGCTGCCCAGAGTCAGAAAGATAACTATATAGTCAGCTGATATTTGATTCTCCTGTTTTTGTTTCCCAGACTTTATTCCACCCTGTGTTTACAAGTACCACTTGATTTGCTTTGTAGCGGAGACTCGTATAATTAGGGTGAAGCCACTGTGAGATGGAAATGAATGAACTTAATAGAGCCCATGCAACAACTCAACCAATGCCCTCTAACTCTTCATGACATATCATTTTATGTAGAATTTTGGCTCTTTTTTAACCTGATATCATCATTTGTATGAAGCAACATCAGAATTGTGTTCCCACAAAGCGATCGAGATAACCCCCACCAGGAAGTTGAAAGACATATAGAGCATATAGAATCCCACATAGCAGTGCTGTATCAATAGCCCTTTCTTCATTTCTTTTCAAACTTATTTTAAGCCCATCCAGAGATGCTTGTAATGATATACTTCTTTTTAAGGCGAGTGATAGGTTTTTGGAGCAAGAAGTTTTTAACTAAGAACTACAGAAATTTAGGGAAATATATTAAAAATCTAATTTAATCTTAACCCTTTTGACCCAAATCAGCTTCTGCACTAAATGGTCATATTGTCTGAGGCCAGAATTTAATTTTTAATATCAGGCATTGAGATCACTCGAAATTCGACATAATGAAATGAGATCTTTGTCAAATTCAGGCAACCGGCATAATCATGATTTTTTTTCAACAGTGAATGAAGTTTTATGGCAAATTTTTTTTTTTTTTTTTCAGTTAATCCTTTTATAAATGTATTTCAGAATTTAATTTGCTGAATTATGTTGAGTAAAAAGTCCAAAAATTGTGATGTAGTAACGTAACCTAAATGATACCTAAAAAATGATGAACTAATTTAATCGGCCATTTCCGAATAAAATTCAACTGCAGCAGGAGGCCACCTTGATTGTCTTTAATAGTTGAAATCTCAACATCTATTCAAGGTAAAACAAAGATTTTATCACTGACAGAAAGGGAGAGGAATAAACTTTAATACAAATACCACAAATTTAGAATGTTAAAAAAATTGACTAGCACCTGATTTTGTGCTCCATCTCATTTAAAATGGCTAAATATTGGTCTACATTTTGAAGTCTGTGCCCTAAATTTTTTTTTTTTTTTTAGATATAAAATGCCTATCATAGTCCTTACAAGCTAATCTTATCCACATAAGAAATATGACAAGATGGCGTTTAACAGTGAGCAAATCCCAGTTGGTACTACAAATGTCAACTCAGGAAAACCACTATTTTCCTTCAGTAATTCTTTCATTTTCATTTCAAAGCTGACTGGATCTTACAGGGTTATTTCTGAGCACATCAGTTTATGTCACTGCTGTCAGCTTTAATGGAACAGCCACATATGATTTCCTTTGAGATAAATAGAACTGGCTTTTCTGTGTTGCACTTAAGAAATTGTAAGCCTGCAGCTAATGCTGGTGTGAACTATATTCCAAACAGGCTGCTAAAGCAGGGCTCCGAGGGAAACCACTAAGTGATTGTTTGTATTATGAAAATGACCACCAAAAGAAATTTTTACATCCATGTTTTATATGTGCTTTTATTTTTTATTATCATAAAATTTTCAAGAACAAATTATTACATTATTTATTCCCCAAATTGTCTGCATATGATGTCCTTTTTGGAAACAAAACATGATGTATATTCTGTGAGATGGTGGAACATAGACCAAACTCTAGGGTTGCTGTCAGATATTGTGCTCTGCCTCTGCTCAAGATAGATTTCACACTGGCAAGTTTTTTTTTCCTCAGTTGTGGCAAAAATTGGAAGACTCCGACCATTTTATGTGAAATAGACTTGTTGCTATTTTCATTCTTCGTAAGGGAAATACAACTTTTTTTTAAAAATATTTTTCCTGTCCTCTTTTATATTTGGAACAATAAATTAGGAATGACAAAAAAATTAGGATAGTGGAAATTTCAACAAAGGCTGTCAATCAAATGAGCAGTGAAACTTCATAGAGTATTGAAGTAAACTCTTTTTTTTCTGTGTTATACAAGGCCTGCTTAGTACTGTGCATTTCCTCCCAGGGAAAGTAATTTTTAAAAAACACAAGTAGAACAAAAAAAATATGTCAAAAGTTTATTTTGATCTATACTACATACAACATAGAGGGTGTAGTACAAAATGCCAGTGTTCTCAAAACTTGACTCTTATCACTTAGCCCTGTTTTACATTTCCACTCCTCAATTTATCTCTCACATATCTGCAAGTTTCAGGAACCATCATTCAATATGTCAGAATATAATACTGCTGAGAAAAGATTTTTGTTCTTGAAGACTCCTCAGTTTCACTAATAAATTTTCAGTTTTTCTTTTTCTTTCTTTTTTTTCTTACTTTTTTTTTTTTAATTTATTCTATTATCGTAACAAAAACTTCATTCGATTTAACAGTAGATCTGCAGATGTTATGATTGAATGTAAGGCAGGTAAATATCTGGCTTTCTGTATCAAATTTTTAGCCATATGTGAAATTTCATAACATTTTGGCAGATCAGGAAAATTGCTGTAAAGTTCAACCACCCATGAATCTCCTTGGTATGTTTATAGATGTTGGGGAATACTGTCATGTCTGACACTTTCTTCTTGCAATGGCTGAAAAATGTACTTGATCTGTAATATTTTCAGGTATGTATGAACCTACTTGACATTTTAATAGATGAGGAACAATGCTGTAGTACATGAAATTTTTAGGTTTGTGTGAATCTTGCCAACGCCCTCATAAATCCATTTCTGTAAAAATTAAATTTTTAGATTCCTGTGACCCCATGTAATACATTAATAGTTCAGGAGTATCATTGTCAATGTATGAAATTTTACAAGTTCCTGTAGATCTTCTGAACACATTGACAGATCAGAAGTAGCGTTGTTGGAATGTAAAATTTTAGATTTTGTGAACCTCATTGATTTTTTTTTTTAGATTTCATAATGTGATAGACAGGACTAACAAAATATGTGAAATTCAGAAGAACCTGTTCAGTATTTTTATTGATGAGGTTTGTGTGACAGCCCACGTTAGAGCTGTAAGTATTCGTGGCTATAACGGGTGAAACTATCAAGATCTCACTTTTCTTTGCTATTTGTATATGTATAGTTTACAGATGCCATTTTCAGTTTATAAGTTTGATTCAACATCTTGGCGACCAAAGTGTTCAAAGCTCAACACAAAGAAATTTGCTGACAATTCTGCTGACTTGTTTGTTTTTTGTTTTTTTTTCTTTTGTCAAATGTTGGTTTATAGACTAGTTATGTTAGATGGATAGCAGATTACAGTAGTTTTGATTTACTGTGGTCATATTACTGTGTGTGTATATGTACCAGCTCAAGTATTGCTCAAGTATTGAGCCAAAGAGAAATCATTAGACAGACTGAAAGAGATTTAGATTTAAGCCTGTAGGGCCCAATAGGTACAAAGAGATATGTGACTTGAGGGCCATTGATACAAAAGTGAGCTCTATAACTAGTAGAGTTAGACATTCCAGTTTTACCTGAACTTGATAATGATAATCTCATTTATTATAGATAAAAAATTAACTGAGATGTAGAATATAATGTCCAACCATTTGTGTAAATGTAAAAAGAGTGTCATATTATTTGCAATCTTTGACCTTACAGTGGTGGTTTAAATCAAAATTTACAGAATGAACAAACATTAAAATTTCAAAACATGCTGACAGACATCATGAAGTATTTAAAAGGCCCTTTGTTGAAGAATGAATGTGCAGTGTAGTTTGTCAAAACAGACTGAACTAAGATGTGCTAACTTTACAGGTTGTTTTCATAGTTCAGCTCACACCTGTTATCGTGTTACATAATCACAGCAACTGAGTGGGTTTTGTACTGATTTGTATTTGCGGATGTTTGTGAACATTAACAAGAGACAACAGAGATGGCAGAACAAATTTTCAGCCTCAGTTTCTGTCATGTATTAGAGAACAAAATTCTCAGTAATATGTTTATCCTATATTTCAGACCTATAAATTCTCAGTCCAGCGTTTTTTTTTTTTTCCCCTTCTGTTCCAACCTGCAAATTCTCAGTTTTGACTTTTTTTTTTCCTGTATCAGAGCAGCAGGCTTTTAGTCCAATATTTCTCCCATATGCCCGAGATGTAACTCTTAAGTTCTGTTTTTCTATTGTGTATCAGACAAACACATTTTTAGTCCTGTATTTCTGTGAAGTAAAGAAAAAAAAAAAATCATATCGGTGTTGTTCAGGATTTTGGCCAGAGTAAGAGACAGGATGTTCATGGCAGCCAACTCAAAGAATTGACATTTCTTGAGCTGAAAAAGTTAAGAACGAGTAATATTTGTGGTTTGAAAATCTGAAAATCAGGGATGTCAGATTTCCTACTTTTTGCCGGTCAATTGTGATAGTAATTTCTCACTTGGCCCTGAATCCGGCATTATTTACCATTAACCTACTTCAGTTTTACCTGTTATTAAAGAATATGCCAGGAACTTTTCCTACTTTTTCATATAGACAGGTTGACATCCCTGGAAAATATCTCTTAGCATATAAAGTATTCATTAATAGTGGACATTGTTTCTAGATCTCATGGTGATTTATTGTATCAATATGTTTCTGATTATCGCAGTGGTTTGATAAGGTTGCCTTTGTTTGCTGTGTCTCTATAACTTATGAGAGAATTTCAGATGGCTTTATTAAGTTCAATGCTGGATCAGAATATTTTGAAAATGTATCAGGCTGCATGTAGAGCCTTGTAAACCTTGACATCTGTTCCTTCTCTAGTCATTTGTTCTTTGGTACTCGCTCAAACTCTCTCTGCCTCTCTGTATTGCACTGTCTCAAAGTCTTGCGGAATTTCCTTATTGTTTTGTTGTTGTTTTTTTTTTAAATTCACTTTCATAGCTTGTTTCATCTGCCTATTAGCTAAATTGATGAAGCATGGAAAGTCCCACAGATCTTCATTATGATTTAAACATTTGTATATACATGTATATGCTATTTGTTTGTTTGTTGTTTTTTTTTTCTTCTTTTTTTTCTTAAATTCTCTTTTTTTTTAGTTTCAAAAAGCAGATGGCAGCTGCTCATAAAAAAATTGCACATCCATGGTGTATATATTGTAGGTATTGAAATGGGTTTAAATCATGCTGATTTTCTGTGCTGGACTGCTTTTTCCCTGTGTATGCAACATGGACTATGAGTCATCTCACCCCGATACTTACTCAGCTGGCCATTGAATTAGAAGGAAAATTATTGGTCTTTCCACAGTTTGATACAGACTTGCTTTTACATTTTACATTCTCCATAATGTATGGACATCTCTGGGATCAGTTTCTCATCTTGAAAAGGACAACCTGGCTCCCAGGGTCAAATGTATTGCTTTTGGAGACATTTTTACAAAATGTGATTTCAGGTGAATATAAAATGAAGAAATGCTCACAGATGGACTTGAAAAGTTAATATTTATTTGGTGCTCTTTGCTGTTCTGTTGTTGATTTTGTTTTTAGGGTTTGTTTCATCTCTCTTTTTGTTTCTTTTTTTTTTTTTGTTGTTGTTGTTTTGTTTTGTTAATTGCTTAGTAGCATTTCATTTTTAAAGCTTTTCTCAATATTTTGGCTGTATTGATCCCTCTAAATTGATGGTCTCTGAAAATGGCAATGCTGTGAATGAGTAGTGGGGATAGTTGTTGAAACTGGCAACAGGAAATCATACTGGACAAGCCTGACACAAACCCAAGAGTATGTGAACTGAACATGTATGTTGAGCTTTATAGGCCGGCACAAGAGGACATTATTACAGCCAGGAGATTCAAGCTTGTCCTCAGTGAAGGGAGAAATTATTGAAATTTATCTGAATTTTTGGCGAATGTGACAATTAGTATGACTTCCACTTGATCCACATCTGCTTCCCTATAGATCCTTTCCACGTTCGTGTTTACATCCGTGTTTGGATGTGAATTTTTGGTGGGCGGACGCGGAAGCGAAACGTCATAAGTGATTTACTTCCGTGTTTGAAATGTA
>JBCAUA010366674.1:0-18565 GCA_038406235.1 Peronia verruculata | reverse complement strand
CCAAAGCAGTTTTTACCCAGGGTGAAGCGAGCCCCCCCCCCCCCCCCCCCTCCCCCCCAAAAAAAAAACATGCCGAGGCTTTATGACTCCCAAGGCCCTGTGACACATAAGGCTTTGTGACCCCCAAGACTTTATGACCCCTAAGGCTTTGTGACCTCCAAATGCTTTGTGACCCCCAAGGCTCTTTGACCCCCAAGGCTTTGTGACCCTAAGATTTTGTGACCCCAAAGACTTTGTGACCCAAAGGCGTTGCGATCCCCAAGGCTTTGTGACTGCCAAGGCTTCATGACCCCAAAGCTCTGTGACTACCAAGGCTTTGTGACCCCCAAGGCTTTTTGACCCCCTGGGAGAAATGGAGAACATTGGCGCACAGATCAGCCACAAGGGGCTCCAGCGACCCCATCTTCGATAAGGACATACATGTACAAGGCTTTACTTACCGGCATATTTGAGTCTTACAATGCCCACGTCATGACTTTGTCTCTAGCTGTGATTATGGAAAGCCTGTATGTCTTACGCCACATGACAAAAGTGAAACATCACAGGCCATAAACTTGGGCGCGCAAAGAAAGGCTGGCTGAGGAAGATTTTATATACATGTACACAGTTTTTCTGTGTTTTAGAGAGTGTGCATCCATTCCGTATGCAGATTGTGGGTATATCAATCTTGGTACGTTTTGCTCCATAAATTATCACCATTGGACTCGGCTGCCTGACACAAGGAAGTTTGGCAGGCTGTAAAATTGTAGGATTTTTAAGTCAAAGTTAAAATGATGAAATCTGAGTTGAAATTCAAATTGAAAGCATCATCTGACATTCGAAACACTAAACACTATGACCTGTGTAATACATGGATATCGTAAAACAGACAAATGTGTACACACTGGGAACACACAGTGGCTTGGCATGGTTAGTATACAACATGTACAAGTTTTACAACACACAACAGGGGCATTACACACCAGTCTCAGAGCCACAAGCCGTACGACCGCTATAATGGGAGATCGTTTCGCAAATTATCTGCCCTTTCTAAAAGAGGGACTTGTATAAGGGGAGATCATTATGACCAGACTTTTATTTACCTTTGCCAGACAAAACATGTTTTGAACAAGCAATTAAAGAGGAAAAAATCCTTTTACTGCTTGCCATTCGAAAGACCGGTCGCCAAAAAAAAAATGATAAAAATATAACAATGGGAAGGATACATTCTCTTTAATATCATAATATTTTTGGAATTTTTCATGATGCATGTTTCAAGCAAAGGACGCGAAAGTGATTTTTTTGTTTTTTTCTCTCTCCCTCTTTACACTGCTTGTTCAATCCCTCTTTTGTCTGGTAAAGGGAAGTAATAGGACTGAGCACAGCGATCACCTATTGAGACCTAAGATTGTGAGAATGCCAGTTGACAGAAGTACAAGTTGTTTTTCTTAAGCCTTTCAATCCTAAGAGAATAGGATTATCTCGGCTTTTTAGAAGTTGTCAATTTTTACTGAGAATGTTTGTGGGTAGAAATTTTGGAATTTGGAAATTTAGCTCCAAAAGCGGCACTCAGGCCTACTCTTCTATCGATTTTCAACTGCCAAGGGTTCTTTAACGTGCGTAACGTGCACACGGGACCTCCGAACTATATTCGTCCTTATCCGAGAAGGCTAGACGTCAGGCTTCCCTACCCACAGGAAACCAGAGGGCCATTGAGTCACTGAAAAAATGCGGGTTTTCGATCTTCATGTTCTGTCATCCCCCGATGCAGAACCCGTGTTTCGATCCCGCCCTGTTTTCTCCATGAGCAGACGCCATACCCATTGAGCCACTGCGTCCCCCCTAAGATTGTGAGAATGCCAGTTGACAGAAGAACAAAGTCACATCTGTTATATCTACAGTGGTAGTGGCTTTAAATCTGCACATGCTGAACTGAGTAATTCAAATGTTTGTGGTAGAAATCCTATTTGGTGTAAAAAGTGATTCGCACAGAAACAAAAATATTGAACCTTAGGCCTTGTCATGCAATTTTTATTGATTTGTTATATATACATATACATGTATTTTTATTTCTTGTTTTTTACGTTAATGGGAGATCATTTTGCAGATTATCTGCCCCTTCCAACAGAGGGACCCATGTGAGGGGAGATCATTTTGACCAGCCTTGTTACTTCCCTTTGCCAAACAAAAGTGTTGAAAAGGCAGTGTAAAGAGGAAAAAATCCCTTTACATCCTGGCTTTCAAAAGACTTGATTGCCAAAAATTTGATAAAATTACATGTATAACAATGAGAAGAAAATATTCTCTTTACATCATAATGTTTTGGAAGTTTCCATGCTGTATGTTTCAAGCAAAGGGCACAAAAGTGATGTTTTTCCTCTTTACACAACTTGTTCAATCCCTCTTTTGTCTGGTAAAGGGAAGTAATAGGACTGAGCACAACCATCTCCTATTATAATTTTTATTTTATATACAGTAATTGTGTCCAGTTCGACATATGCATGTCCTGATAACTTTGGTTGAATATAGAGGATGAAGTGAATTTTCGTTAATTCTGTGTAAGAAATCATATGGCATCTGTCTCGGTAGATTGTGAAAATACATGTACTTTTTTTTTTTTCTACTTTTTTTAAAACTGAGTTAATACGATGTATGACAGAGACAGATACATGTATATGGTGTAAAAGCAGATTTGTAATACATGTGTCTCAAAATGTGATAGTTCATCTTTTCTGTGTCGATAACAACATTGCAACCGGTGACACGTACATGTACATCTACAGAGTGGGCGCAAAAGTAAGTAGATGTATACAGTTATGAAAAAAAAGAAAACACGTACAATACTCATTGCATTTGTTAGACCAACAGATCGACCTTTCATATACAAGTGAAAATATAATTAATTTTATGGTAAATGTATAATTTTGATTAAAATATAAAAAAAAAAGAGACTAACTAATGTAATGTGCTACTAATTGAAATGACTTAAGTATTACAACGTGGATGTGATACTTACTATGTACCACAGTCTCCCCCTTTCAAAACAGTTATACATAGAATTACACACTACACTATGTTGAGTTTCAGGAATATCTTGTTTACACCACAAGTCAGAATGTGTCCATATAATGTGACACATTTGTATATGATATGACTGAATGTTGTTGACACATATACTAAACATATACCTGTATTGTCAGTGTTTTGCCTTATGCTCACTGTGACTACACATACATGTACTATTTACTTTACTGTCCATATTATACAGTACACTGTGTTATGTTACATGTATGCATATGAATTATTATATATTACAGTATATGTATAGATGGCTGAAGGTGTGATACAAGCTAAGGGAGAGAAGTTGAGTAATTAAAAATGTTTGCAAGGGAGTGAAATCTGACCTAAAAAAAAAAAAATCTATGGCTGTAGAAAAATCTTATGATCAGTAAGTATCTCGAAATCTTTTTTAGAACAAAGTGCAATGCAAATTTCATGTTCGTGATTTTGGTTTTTTTTTCGTTGTTTTTTTGTTCTTTGATAAATCACAATACTGCAGGTGTACATGCACAGTGGGAACATAAATTAACCAGTGAAGGGTTGTTCAATTGTCATTTATATCTCAGGTTGTGAAGATTCAAATCCGAATCTCATACCACAACTACTGTAATGAGGTATTTCAAGATCGGTCACGTGATTCAGAGAACAATACTTCCATGTGACTTTGAATATATGACTTGCGACCAGGACAAATGAAGCGGAAGTACCCCCGGGCAATGAAGATATATACAGCTGTTTTTTTTTGTCATTTGTAACTACTTTCCAAGATACTAAAATTTTTTTCACAGAACATCAGTTTAACCTTTTTTTAATCTGAAAAGAAGAGATATTTTGGTATCATAGTTGGAAAATAGTGAAAAATGGTAAAAAAAGCGTCTGTGACATGAACTCACCTGGAGCGACTTGCGACTTATTTGCCCCGGGCACAAGACATATGGTGTGACATTTGTGAATGCTTATCATTTGTCAAAACGGGGGCGTAAATAGTACTAAGTACATGCAGTTACCTCCCTACAAGTACAAGTGTTAGAACATCTTTTATCTTAAATAAAACTACATTTCTGTCACCATCATTCCTGTAACAAGCAGCGTAATAATAAAAGGAAAATAAAAAATCGTTTGACTCAGATATTAAACCAAATGGAAATAATTAAATATTTCTTGTGCGGTCCGGTACCAACTGATCCGCGGACCACGGGGTTGGGGACCACTGATGTAACAATCTCCTTAAACAGGCATTAGGATATGCCATCTACAGCAAGGCCAACATTAACCTTGTGGAATGCAGTTGTAGATATTGTGAAGAGAATAAGTTGTGTATAGAGAGTACGTACGTCTGAGTACTGCAGTTATACTCTTACAATAAAAGTGATCTTTGAAAAAAAAAAAAAAAATGTTTTGAATTTGTCTTTATTTTCTTCTTTGTAACAAAATTACACCATGGGAATTTCATTTTCCCCCACACACCTTTTGTTACCCTCTACAAGACTACAACAACTGAACCGCTCGACTGAAAGAGAATTGTCCCCTCAGTCAGAAAGCGTTATTCAAATTAATAATTCTGACTCACTTTTACAGTGTATAAAAACTGACTGATGAAATAGATTGTCCGTTTGACACTTACAGAGTTAAAATTTCAACATTGGTAGTGTCTAGCAAAAGAAATAACTAGGCTGGTGAGAAACTATCTCCATTAGTGACATTAGCAATAAATAAAACATCACAATATGTTACTGATACATTCAAATATAATGAATCACACAAACAGTCGATGAGTTTAAATAAAATTGTTTAATTCAACACTGAACTCTCAGCTATAAAAGAATCCACTTCCCATGCCCACATTTTGTGACATCCATACATGTACATACATCTGCCTCATGCATCACACACACATCTCCACAGCAGACAAACATCTTCATAGCTATCAGAGCAGGTATTGTGACATTCATCCTCTAGCGGTGCCCTACAAGCCCCTGCAGTACCAGGGTGTTTGATCATCAGTGCCAGCCATACAAAAACAGGTCAGAACAAATGTTTTCTGTATACAAGGTATCATCCTTATCAGTGACATAGGAAAAAATCTCTTCCCAAATTTACATGGCACCCATGAAGTTTGGACATATGGCAAATAACACTGGCTATCACCTTTTTTGTAAAGTTCATGTAGTAGGTTTACGCGAATCTTGCAAAGGGCATCAAATTTTGCATCACAAATGGTGGAAATCATATTGACTATCTTACTAATATTCCAATATCCCAGGAAATTCCACTGTCCCACGTTCTTGGTTTTGCCTCGGCCATAAGTCAGCCTCACTTCGCTTCTTGGTTTGATCCTGTTACAGTGGGTAGGAAATTAGGACTAAATCAAAAATCTCTTTGCTATGAGCAACAAACTCATGAACCTAAATGCCCTCGAAATAATAACAGGTCTAGTCGTGAGTAGTGCTATTGATCTAATGACACAGGAAAACGTCTGTTTTACATGTACTTCCACATTGGATTTTTCCAGAAATTGTGTGTTCTAATATGAAATAAATGTTTTCATACCTATAAAATTTATTTATTAAAAATACACAATTCATCTATGTGTCCAGACTTTGTGGACACTTCCCAAGATGCCATGCCCTTTGAAAAAGGAACAACATGCTACCGGATTATTACTATATTGAATTTGGCAATATGAATATGTTGTCCATTACTTAAAATGCAAAATTCAATGCCCTTCACAAATTTATGAAGCATCAACTCCACTAAAAATGTTATAACCAGTGATATTTTTTGTGTGTTCAGACTTTACAGACACCCTCTAGATCAATCTCTTTCCACATGAGAGTAGTGTCTTAAGTCCAAACAAAAGTTGTACTTCATCAATCTTTGGCACCAGGACAGGATGAATTTCACACTGCAAGATCAGCACATTTGAATACAACATTCAACATATCCCAAAAACTCCCAACTTATTGCAAGTTTTTCTTGTTTGTGCTAATTCTTATATTTCTCTCATTTGTTTTAAATGTACACAGCATAGATCGTGTTGCAAATCGGCCTTAGTTCTGACTGGATAAGTTTACAACCATACCTAATTCATGCCTTTCACCACACTGTTTTATCACTGCTGAGGCTAATGTTATTGTCCTGATTTGATATTCAGGAAAAATCAGAGCCAGATCCGCCATGTGCCAACACCAGCAGAGCAGAGTAGTGCCAATATTTCAAAGGCATAAGATAAACAGAATTCTCACAGGAAAAAAATGGTGAGGCCACTTACAAATGGGGTTAAGTGCCAGTTCCATCATTTTTTTTTTTTTTTAGAAATATAGTATTTTGTTAATACAAAGAAATGTCTCTCATGAGTGTATGGAAAAAAACAAACAAACTGTATTTTAAAGGCAGTTAACCTTATTTGTTTGGAATAAAGATTGGTGTTTATCTTCTCTCAATTAGGAGCAAATGCAAAAGGGTCATAACTCATTATTTATGCAAATGGTACTTCAGTCCTTTTGCAGGTAATCTTCTCAAATGTTCACAATGATTAGCGATAATCATAAAGTAAAACATTATCTAAGTCACGATTAAGATTTAACAGGTGCTGAAACCAGCCTATGACATGGATGATGGATCAGTAGGTGCTAATATGTAAGCAAGTACAGATCCAGCTTTACATACATAAACCTCATATATTTAAAATATTATAAAATACATCCTGATGTAACTCAAATCCGCTAATGATTCTTTTGACAGGTGCAAACAAATCTGTGTGCAGTCCATTAATAAGCTGCATGACAAATATAGAAATCGGATCTAAATCCTAACAATCATTGCTTGTTTCCACAACTGCCATCAACGAAATCATTTCGGATCTTGAAATAAAATTCCTGAATTTAAGACTCCAGAACTGCATGGAGCAGCATCCTCAATAACAATGAGAAAAAAAAAAAATGGCTGTATATTTATCGTTCCATAACTCCTTTGATTCTATCTCGGCTTGTGAAGAGAACGTAGGCCGCTGATAGCCCAAGGCCGATAGCTCCTCCTCGTAAACAATGTTTCCATCCAGCTGGAAAAAATACAAATGTTTAGGATATATTACTTCGGGTCTTCATTACTTTTATCATTTTCATTTCAGACATTTCACAGACAAATAGGCATCCATCTCACAAATTCGTTTTGTTGGAAACAATTTATCTTACATCAATGCAAAAACTACCTAACACAGAAATTTCTTAATAATCTGTACTGTGGATTCACATAAAAAACACATTCAATGACAGAGTCATCCATACCCTCTGGCATTTACTGCGGTTTGTATAACGACTATCAATAGTCAACAATTAATGTGGACTAGCATTTACTTGGGATTTTTCAATACTTTCCAAATTTCTTATGTGCATGTGACAAAAAAAAAAAAAAAAAGGAAAGACCACATCTGCCCCTCCCCTCAACCCCCTCTGACCACCACCACTAGAGCATCAAGATGATAAAAAAAAAAAAAAAATTATATGAAAAAGCAAACTTGGTCATTTAAGCATACACTGAAAAAATAGAACACAAAAGTAACACGAAAATGACGATTAAATATGATGACTAATTCTATTTCTAGTTATTCAAAAGCAGGTCAAAGATTCTACGAATCATATGGCCGAGGATTTCCAGGAGTGTTTTACAGCACATCATGACCCCATGTGTGGGTGCAGTGCTCTGGTTTATGTAGAAGCCTAAAACCCTAGCAACTCACCTGAAGATTTGTACAACATGCCTGTGGCAGTGCCAGCCGTGACTGTGTTGAGTTCATCATCGACTCCCCGTCCCCACGACAAGAAGACACCAAACAAACTGTACATTAGAGCTGCAACAGTAGATATAACAAAACATAGAGTTTATACTTGCTGTTAACAGTATACAGGCATGCCCATAAGTAACCTTAAACTTGTATTTACTCAACAACTGAAACTGTTTAACGAGGCTGAGATGGGCATACAAAATTCATTTCAATCGAGCTACTAAACTCCCCCCCCCCCCCTTTTTTTTTTTCAATATTTGTTTTCTCTAAATTTCATAAGAAAATGAGGAGATGCCTCTAGTAAGTACTGCCCAATGGCATAATGAAGTCTACAAACCATAACCAATATCTTATGACCATGAGATTTGTCATTTTTCTCCGTACTGTTTCACTAGACCATATATAAGGTTTATCACTTCTATTAAGGCAAAATCTGAATTAAATTGTACGTCATTAAATCACTATTCCTTTGTCTCACCTCTCCCATTTTTTGTTTTTCTTAAGCCTTTCAATCCTCAAAAAGTAGATTATCTTGGTTTTCATAAGTTGCCAATCTTTGCTGAGAAATTTTGTGCGTAGAAATTTGGAAATTTTGCCCACACAGCGGCACTCACCCTACTCTTTCATCGATTTTGAACTGCTACGGGTTCTTAATATGGGTAATGTGCACACATGACCTCTGAAATATATTCACCCTTATCTGAGAAGGCTATGTGTCAGGCTTCCCTACCCAGAAGAGTCCAGGGACCACTGAGTCGCTGAAAAATTGTGGGTCTTTCGATCTTCATGTCTTTCCATCCCCCCGATGAGAGGACCCCCCAACCTCACCGACGCGAGTTGTTTTCATCCTCTGAAGCAGACGCCAAACCACAGAGCCACTGCGCCCCCTCCCTTCTCCTCTCCCTTCACACCCTCTTCCCATATATACCCAACCATGATAAATTTTTTTCCTTTTTCATCATAATGGAAAACAAAAGAAAAAAAAATACAAGATATACTTTCTCTTTTTCTTAGTTCTCTTGTTTTGATTCCAAAGTGCTGAGATACAGGGCGGAGCAAAAGTAGGTCGACAGTTTCCACTGAGACATTTATTTCATTAAATTCCGACACAGGATGACAATTAGTCACATGAATCGATAGCAACCAACAGCTGGTGACGTTGGCCATATAACAATAGCAATTCATGACTGAGACCACACTATCTTATGTAACAATCTGTTAATGTTAAATCTGTATTGACAGTGAATGAAATGAATATCAATAAACAACTGTCAACCTACTTTTGCCCCACCCTGCACCTGATGTCTTCCCATCTCCGATGACTTACCTACAACTCCCAGGGTCTGTGCAGTGGATGCTCCGCCTTTTGTAATAAAATTCAACAATCTGTGAAAATAAAAAGAAAAGGAACTGGCTGGAGTACTTTCAGGCCAAAAATGAGGTAAAATTTTCTCACAGTGCTTGAGAAAATAATTCGACGGATCCGTTCAGAGGTTCAACCATGGCATGAAAAAAATGTTAAGAAAAGAGAGGAAATGATTCGTGACAGTGAAAGTTGTTCGAGTGATCCGAGAATTCAACGACGGCGTGTTCGAGGAACACGTGCAGCACTGTACATTAATGGTACTTCATACCAGATTTGGAGCCAACAGAGAAATTACCGACAGCTAAAAAATAGGAAATCCTACTAAAATAGGAAATTTGACATCCATGTTATAAAACCAGTAATCTCAAAAGGAATTATGTCCGATGAAATAAGCTTTTCCATGTGGCCAGAAGAGTTTCATCGACAGACCCATCACCCTCATATACTTGAAGCACCCACAACAGAAGCTAACACTGCATTTACATGACATGCTTGTTCTATCTCCACATTTCACAGAAATGAGAAATCGCTTCTTTTTGTTTAAAACCTCCACAACTTTTCCCTTATCTCTGATTCAACTAAATGGATAATAACTTCTGATCTGTACCACTATAAATGTATTCCATACAAACAATGACTAGTGTCAACATCATCGTTTTCAAACAAAACTGAAAGATAACATTTCTACTCCACTCTTCAAACTGTTTAACATGTCTATCAATGTTTGTCTATTCTATGTCCTGAAAGTTCATAAGCTATTTTGACTACAGAACATGCAACTGCTAAAAGACAGTCGATATAGAATATGCAAGAGTTAAAAGACCATGATATAGAGCATGCGGGTGATAAAAGACTAGGATATAGAATAATTTAGTACTCCAATTAAAGAAATCAAGGGAAATAACCCCAAAATTGACATAAGAAAATGATAGCTTTTGAGTATCCCATTCTTCACAAGAAAAAAAAAAAAATATTTGAAAACAGAATAAACAAACACTGAGGACGCGACAAAGCAATATAGCCTCCACCACAATAACTTACTGTTTTGTTTTAACCTTGAGACATAGGTAAACTTACTGTGTTCTTCTGTTGGCTCCAGTGAGTTGCCTGGCGTGGACATCCTTCAAACCAGAGTAGAACCCGTTCATTCCTCCCAGGGCAGCACCTGTCAAGTACAGTAAATACCATTCATTACCACTAGCATTTCAAGTTACAGCACAGCTCCAGTTCAAAGGCACCAAAATGAAAACAAAATTAACATCACATGACCAACGAAGCCTTATTTCCATGTAAGAAATGAACTTACTAAACCACATTTATTTATTTTGACAATTTAATAAAACAGACAATCTTTTGAATAAATATCTTCACAAAGCTCACCAAAATTTGCATATACTGAGGTTGGGAACCACGTTCACTTCCTAACTGAAAGTCACATGACACATACCAATCACATATCCAAAATTTAAGAGTTATTTTCAATTCCATACCTCAACATGCTGTAAGAATAAGCCAAATATATCTGTTGCTTTTTGCCAGATCAGTCAATTCCAATGAGCCCTCTCTTTTTTTTTATGTATGGCAGAACTTCATAACAAACATTTTGGATTTATATTACTGGGCACTGACAATGATATAATCTGAAAATGTGATATCTACACAAACATTTTTATTTGCCTCAAATTATAAGGATTGACAAGACAATTCTTAATAGCATGAAAAAAGGACAATTTTTTCCAAGAATTCAAAGCAAATATCTTTCAATAAACTTATCTTTCAATACCTTTATATAACATCAGTGTAAAAGTTACCAACCTGCAAACACAGAGCCTCCTATCTGTGAAAATGACAATTCAAGCCGACCTCTTGTTCTTGCGGCTCCTTCAGGAAAAATGAACTGGGAATCTGCATTCTGACAGAACAGACATGGCGGAAATAAGATATATTAAGTCTTCTAGTTAAACAAATAACAACATTTAACATTTTTTTATTAGAAAAAAAAGAGCGAGAGGGAGAGAGTGGGAAGGAATATATAGTAAGAAAGTAAAACGTTAATGGAAAAATGTTCTGATTCTTATTTGTATCAAATCAACATAGAATAACATAACAAGACTACATGGGTAAAAAGATCAAAATATATTTTCTGAAGGCTCCAAACAAACAGAGCAAAATGAACACTCTGTAATCATCATTAGGTCAATATATTTTCCCATTCTGCTGTCTTGATACCTCTACATTTGAGTGCCATATTCAATGATAAACTGTGAAGCTACGACAAGTAGAAAACGTGAAATATTGAAAATCACAGAAAAGCAGTACATGATGTGGTAATCAATTTAAGATATTAAAAAGTGATCATTTTAACTCTATATGGCAGTCTACATAAAGTCAGTGTATGGTACTCTATTCCATAGGAGTATAATGTAATCAAGCTAACTAGAAATGGTGATGAAAGGATATCTACTTACTGGCCCAAGATACGCTGGATCAAAATTAAAATATGGAGACATGATGGCACCTGCAGGCCCTGTGGTCACTGGAATGGGCAAATTCGAACAAAAAATTCTTAGGACATAAATTTATAGAAAGAATTACCTTTAATATCTAAAATTTCTGTACTATTTCTTATAAAGACAGTAGTACCAAATTTATAGAAAGAATTACCTTTAATATTTAAAATTTCTGTACTATTTCTTATAAAGACAGTAGTACCGGTACCATTTTTTTATAAAAACATATATGAAGTTGTAGACAATCAGACCCAAGAGATTCTAAAATTCTTTTCCAAATCCGTGACATGTTTTTGAAAATGTCACTTTAATGAAGGCCATGATCTTTTTCTTTTAAATTATTTCATTTCTTTTCTTACAAGGCAGTCAGAATCTAAGTTTTCATAACATACATAGCTATCAGAAACATCACACTTGTATTCATTTTTTATATCTAACTGTTCTTTTGTCAAAAGATTCTGTTGTTATCACAATCATACGAGCTAATTTGTCATGACAAGCGGTCTGATCACTTGTAAATTACTCTAAATCTTTTCAACATTGAACATGTGTTATGTGTAGTGCTGACCCTGAGTACTCAGACCAGTCCCATTCCTAAACATTACTAATTAATCCATCATAATGATGAAAAACATCAAGAATCAAGAACCAGAAGGCTACTGATTTAAAATTATTTCCCTAAAATGAAGTGTACTGCTATAGTATTTCACATCATCTTTCCCACAACTTGCTCTGGTCTAAATGACTTCCTATGTGAACTGGGAGAGTGATCTATAAGTCTATGATGGCTCACAAAACATTTGGAAATGAAACAGATAACTTGGTTTTTATATCTCAAGCTTAAAATCCTGGGTGTTTGTTTCCGGTTATATCTACAGAGCATTTACCATTTCCTCCACAGATCAAATTTTCATAACATTTGTGGGCAACCATGGGGCTGGAATTCAGATGAATGCCACTAGACCTACGTTGAAAGACATGTCAGGGAACACTGCCTGGCAGTCAGTGACTGAGTCCATGTAATTCACTCACTGAGTTTAAACACCGGTGAAATTTAACATTTGGACATAGGCCTACTAGATCAAAATTTGACTTTGAATCTATGGAAACAGTAAACTGATCTAGATAGATTTAATAGAGATTACTCCACTGTAGGTCTCAATCTAGACAAGTAAAAAATTAAATATATAAAAATGCGATTTGATCTTAGAGATCCAGATCATCATATAGATCTAGATGCAGATTTTGGCACTCATCTCGTTCCATGGTCATGGCTTATCTATGCAACGGAAATTATAGCCCAGAAGTGTTGGCACATATTTACTGAATGATTGTGGCTAATTTAAGTCTAATAGAACATACCCTAGCCCTAACCCTGAAAGCAAACAACACATTAGGGTGTTAGGCACTGTAGTGTAAATTAGCATTCTATTCATATTGTATGGTTGGGGCACATTATGATTATCTAACAGACATATTATTATTAGCAATCATAATCATACTCCAATATAATTGGAAGGCAAAGCAGTAGGGCCTTATCGATATGTGCCATTTCTACTTTCGGGTTGTCACTTCAATTAATTGTAGAGATAGGAAACGACCACAGTACAGAGCGAGATGAGTGCCCTGATTTCAAAGCAATACAACACTTTCATTCACTAGTCAAGCCTAAGCCTAGGTCATGGCATAGCCTGAGCAAACTGATCTACTCGCAGATCTTCTAGTAGCATCCATAGAGTCAAGTATTACAAAATATTACTAGACTAGATGTAGACCTCTCGTCTGGATCTAGACTAGAATAGATCTGGATCTAATCTAGATCTAGATCTAGATCTATATCGATTATTATTAGGCCTATGAAAGTATGATGTTGTTACACACACCTGGAACATTCATGGACGGGTCTGCCGCTGAATAGGGATTATAAACAGGTGGCACTTTGTCCTCCATCTTAATACGACTTATGATGTCTAAATTCAGAAACACTTATTAACCCAAGGGATGATTTCTGTCTCGCAAAATTAATCTATTCTACTCTCAGTACGGATGATGTAAAACTACTATCCAAGGACGAAGCGGATGTTGCTACAGCATGGGATAATGATATACCAGGACAATTCTGATTCGCAGAGTTAAAATAAATATCTTGCTGCAGATTTTTTTTTTATTTTTAGGATTTATCTGTAGTAATATTTTGTGACGTTATATCCCTTTACTTAGTAAAAAATCTGTTGTACATAGCAAAGAGATTTTGGGTCAATAAAAAGTGAAAAAATCTAATACAATTCAGCTCATTAAAAAAATATATATGTAATACATTATGAAAAAAAAAAACGGAAAAGTGGCAGGAAAATGAATCTATAAAAAGATTGTCATTTTTACCCACAAAACAAACTAGATTTATTTTTCCAGATGAATATTTTACCTTAATACCTAGTTCATGGAATCATAAATCATTTTTTATAAATTATTTTAAAAATACATGATTAAAAGACTATGTTATTGGTTTTGAAATCATTTCGGTCAAACGATGAAGTTATCTGATTTATGTCAATGTGATCCTCTCTCTCTTCAGTTTTCAGCGATTTTAATCTAGTTTAGCAGTTTAAAATAGAACTGTAGAAATGCCGGTTTGTGACAGTGAAAACACTCATCAAAATAGCTGCATTTCCTGTCCTTATTTATCTTTAAAAGCGTGCAATTTTGTTCTAGGCTCATCAGATTTTACGTTTACTAAACCAATGGTATAAATATACATTAACTGATCACAGACAGTGTCGACTGCAGATATTTATATGAATATGTGGGTAGGTCCAAAATTCCTGTCATAGTAATTCACGATTCAGGTGAGTAGATCTAACGTCTGTGACAGACTGATAGATTTACCACCAATGTTCAGTTGAAATTTGTCGACATCAAGTGCTTTTCAGAATAGGTAGACAATGGTCCGTTCTTCGTAAAAGCATTTCTCAGACTGTTTCTGCTGTTGCTGTTTATCTCCATTTGATTGATCAGAATGGAACGGCAGAAATCCATCTTGGGAAGAAAAAAGCGAGGTAGGTACGGTACTCGAACAACAACAAGAACAAAAAGGATAGATCTAGATCTAGATCTAATATAGATAGATCTGATATCATCAAGTCATATCTTTTGGGCAATATTTGTGTTGTAAGAAATATGCAGTGCATTAGAAAAGGGTAATTTCCTCTAGCCTTTATCTTTATTATTGTCAGGGTCATAAATAACATTATAAATTAATTTGAAAATTTCTTAGCATTGTGACTTGTGTTACTTTTGTGAACACAGACCGATCTAGATCTTTTCTAGATCTAGATTTAGTTGCTTGTATTTTATAAAAAAATATTAAAAAATCTTGTAAATTTGACCAGGTTCAGCCTACTTATACACTATCCGTTGCATTACTCAAAGATTCCAGGTCACATGAAAAGTAGAGTTAGATATAGGTCTAGATCTATTTGAATTATCAGTCAATATGACAATAATATCTGAGACACGTAATCCCATGAATAGTTTGGGACAGGTTGATTTTAAGACTTGCAACTTTTACTGCAGATTTATTTGTATTTTTTGGTCAGTTTCAGTTTACTAGATTTTTACTAGCATTATCATCATGCATGTCACTTATTTCTCAGCCCCAACAGCTGCCCCTGGGGATTTTATTGCCTTGGGGAAACAAGCAAAAACTGGTGAAAATGAGGCAAAGAGACCAACAAGTCCTCAAATCTTGGGACGGAAAAAGGATACCACAGGTCCCTCTCTATCTTCAGCTAGCTTAGCCAAGAAACCAAAACTTGGGAGTCCCTCGTTTGGCCCACTTGGTCGACCTCATGGAGATGCTTCTGGTTTAGGCTCAGCAGCAGGGTCTGTACCACAGTATGATGAAATAGCAATAACAGGTAACTAGTCCCAGCCAAGGTATTGTGAAAGCACCAAATATAATGACATCATGCCACAATACTGCAGCGTCATAGCTTAATAATGATTCACAACTATTTGCAAAACACTGTAAAATTCTAATGAGAATAAAAAAAAAAAAAATGCACACTTATAAAAGAATATTTTGTGCCTATTAAGTCTATTATATACATTGAAACAAATTTGTATAAATTTATTTGTACGGGCATTAAAAGAGAGAGACGTGTGACATGCTTAAGTTGCATTGAAAACTGTTTTAACAGTCAGCATCATCCTGGCCAACTGCACCATTCATACATGTTTTTAAAGTGCATAATTTTTTAATATTTCAGTATTTTTTAGTGCATATCGGTTTAAGTTTTTGACTAGAATTCAACACAAGAAATGTCAAAACTGTCACAGTAAAGAGACCTAGTATTGCTAAAGCACAGGTTATTGTGATGGGCAGAGGAGAAATTTGATTTCAAATTGTGTTTAATTTCCATGTCATTTGTGAAGTGTAAGCTGCGTATAACTCCATGTTGTCCTTTTTCCCTAATTCTAATTTTGTTCCAGTTGAGCCAACGGAGCTTTTATCCTCCATACTAGCGGCAGATGAAGACATGAATGATGAACGAGCTGAAGGTCTCATATGTGGTGCAGTCAAACATTTGAGGAGTAATAGATCTAAACCAGACCAGATTGTTTACCTCACTTTGATGCATCTTGCCAAAAGCAAGCCCAATCTTTTCTGCACCGAAACAGTGATAGAGGTATTTCATGTAGATTGAAAACAAAGTGAGATCTCTATTAATTTGATCTGGAGACAGCCATCTGCAAGAATTGTTGTTAGATGAAGATGTTCTTAAAAGAAAATAAACAATATTAGATACAGTTATTCATTTTTTACTGTTCATCTGTGTCCAGACATCCAGTTGCCTTATGTTTATTTTGATTTCCTTGTTTAGCATTTTAATTCCCTGGCATCACATCATGATTGTTTGTTTGTTTTTGATAAGTGTGCCAGTTCCTTACTTCTGCTATGGATTTGGAATTTTAAAAGTAGGAACTGCAAGTAGAACTTTAAAAAGAACAGTAACATCAGCTGCCAGAGCAGTATGATATATTCCAGTGTCTTCCAACGCGATTTTGCTTTTTTTAGTTATGACTCTTTCACTGAAAGCTTAGGTGTAATTTTATCTCCTTCTGGATTCTTTCTTCCAGGCCTTTTGTGGACTCCTGAAACGTGAGATGGCTTTAACTTTTAAGGCCAAGGGTAACCAACTGGTCTCAGTGCTGGCATGTAATGTGCTCATGAACGCATTTACAGAAGAGGAAAATTGGCCAGATAACTTTGTGAAGGTTTGTTATCCTGGACGTATTAGGAGACAACCTTGTCACATTTGTAACTACTGTCATTGTGTGTTCAGCAGAGCTAAACACCATCATGGATAGGCTGAACAAATATTCTGCCCAGAAGGAACACAAATTGTTGAGCTATGTTTTATTCCTTTGCACTCTTATGCAAAATATGAGATCACTAGATCTATATTCTAGAAGTAGGGCAAATCCTTTAACCTGACACTATATCCTTTACTTTAATGACACACCCAAAAAAATCCACGAAAATTGTACAAGATTTTGATCATTGTTTATCAATGCCTCGGGGCTGGCTCATTGTTTTAGGTACTACTTTATTAAAGATGAATGATAGTCATGGGTTAGCCTTTTGAAAACTAAATTTGGTATCAAGATAAATTTCTGTGCACACAGACACCATTTAAGAGTCTCTTTCTTATTTTTCATAGACATTCTTGCACAACAAATATGCAGTTTGAGATTTAAAAAAAAAAAAAAAAAATGACCTGTTGGATTTTTCAGCCAGCTTAATGAAGAATTATTGATAAATTGATATTTACTGTACAAATTTGTTAGTTAATGATACATAGTGACAGTGGTTTGGGCTAATTATTTTCAAAGGGTTAGACATGAGTCAGTGTAAATGTTTAGCAATTGTTTAAATGCAGTCTGATTATGTTGTTTTGCTATGACCAGGTATTTGTTGAAGATTCATTGGGTGAGAGAGTGTGGGTGGATCGTGAGGACTGCCGTATGTTTGTGGAGAACATCTACACAGCTTTTGGCACCAAGAAATCAGCCAAGCATTTGCTGATGACAACAGCTGAGGCTTTGAGAGGAGAGACCACTGGATCAAGTAAGGCCCTTGTGTGATTCTCATTCATTTATCTTTGCTCATCATGACCCTTGTAGTATTTATTTGGACTATGCTCTTTATTTGAAGTTGCCTTAAATTTTACTCATACCATTTCATAAGAGTTGGATTATTTATTAAATGAGGTGAGATTAGTCTTTGAGTTTTCAAGAATCATGTAAATAAATGTTGATCAGTAAAAAATGCATTGCTTACATTTTAGAAACTTTCTCTGTTCAAGTGATTATTCTACTGAACATATCAAGTTCAGATTCTCTGGGGTAGAGACTGTAATTCTTGATGAAAATTTATAAACAATGTGTCAACGTTTAACATTAATTATGATAAAAGGTCTGTGAAAGTTGGTTTTTTAATATTTTTTTTTTGGCAGCTGTTTTGTTAGTGAATTTTCTTTCCATAAATTGTCTTTCACTCTATGAAAGAAGCTTCTTTATTAAGCAGATCAATACCAGATTAGTTTTTTTTTTTCTAAAATCTCTTTGTCTGGTGACTGTTGCAGCAAGCCCAGCTCAGATGATGATTGACGACGATGATTCTTCATCCAAGATAAGTGGTGATGGAGGAGATGGAGAGAAGTCTAATTCAAGTACAACTTTTGCTTCAAGTCTGATCCAGAGGTAAAGTATGCTCTATTTTTTTTTTTTTTTCTCGAAGTTTTATCTGACAAAGAAAGCACTCAACAATTCTAGTTCCAGGGGAGGGTTCTCCTTTAAGATTGT
>JBCAUA010366563.1:0-18569 GCA_038406235.1 Peronia verruculata | reverse complement strand
TGTTCTGTCAGTAAGGTAAGACTTTAGCCACAGGAGCACGTTGCCCCCAATCTTGAAATATGTTTTCAATCTCTTTAAGAGGAGTTGTTGGTCTATTGTGTCGAATGCAGCACTCAAGTCCAGTAACACCAATGCTACACACTGTTTATGATCAATGTGTCTAAGAACGTCATTGTGCGCCCTAGTAGGGCTGTTTCTGTACTATGGAACCCTCGATATGCTGACTAGAATTTTGCAAGCAGGCAATAGTTGTTAAGATAAGCCTGTAGGCGAGATGAGACCAGCCTTTCAATTGTTTTAAAAATAAAAGATAGATTGGAAATTGGGCGATAATTGCTAAGATTGTCTTTGTCCAAGTTCGGTTTTTTTCAGTATGGTTTTATGAAGTTATTAATGGGAGATCGTTTCGCAGATTATCTGCCATTTCTAAAAAAGGGATTTGTGTAAGGGGAGATCATTTTGACCAGACTTTTACTTCCCATTGCCACACAAAATATGTGTTGAGCAAGAAGTGTGAAGAGGAAAAAAAATCCTTTCACTGCTTGCCATTCGAATGACTGATCGCCAAAAAAAAAAAAAAAATTGATAAAATTATAACAATAAGAAGGAAACATTCTTTTTACATCATCATTTTATTTATTTATTTATTTTGGCATTTTTCATGGCGTATGTCTCAATCAAAGGGAGCAAAAGTGATTTTTCCCACTTTTCACTACTGGTTCAATCCCTCTTTTGTCTGGTAAAGGGAAGTAATGGGATTGAGGACAGCGATCTCCAATTAAGAATAGCTACATGCCGGTGTATTTTTTTTTACCAGTAGAAAATCCACGACCTTCATGAGAAATTTTTAAATAGATCTATATGTAGTTTGGGATAACTCGGCATTGTCCAGTGACTCGAAGTATATTGTGACGAGTGCACCCCTCGATGTTGAAATTCTGGAATTTTTAGGGAAAAGGTGTTTGTAGATTTGTTTTGTTTCTCTAGTTCAGATACTTGATTTGATTTCACTCAGCCATTAACTCAACGGAGTGTCTATCTGGGCCTAGTATTGCAATGACGAAGCACAGGCAAATAAAAAGGTTGCACCACAAAGTAAAGGCGAAATAATTCTGTTTTGGTTCACACATGGAAGCGTCTGTTGACAGTTGGGGGGGGGGGGGAGGGGTTGGGGTAGCCTCCCTCCCGACACATTACATAACTAACTGGATAAAATAACTTTCTTACGCACTGAGAGAGAGAAAGAGGCGCATCAATAAGCCCACATAGAATTAATGCCAATGTCAATATGCATTTGATCTCACCATTGTCAATCAGCAGTGTTATAAAAATCTAATTGCTCTAAAAATGTACTTTTTGCTTCCTTTTAAATACAACGTTGAAAACCCTCTCCTGTATATATAACAAACAAATCATTTAAATAACATTTCCTTCGTGTATAACAATACCCCGTTTACATTTTATATGTTTTTCATTATTGCCCCGACCTAGAGCCATGGGGCTCGAAAATTTGGCAGAGGATTATCAACATCTAAATTAAGATCTTTGTACGTGTTATTTGCTTTTGTTTTTTAATCGTCTGATTAGATGCCGGTTGTTCAGTCTTGTTATGTTTTGAAAAAATGATGATGATGATGATGATGATGATGATAGAAGAGTCAAGAAGGACTCCAAAATTTGGCTTTCACTTTCAACATCAACTCAAAGTGTGTTATTTGCTTTTTTTTTTTTTAATTGCTTAGATAGTTTTCCTGTTGGACAGTCTTTTTCTATTTCATAAAATGATGATGATGGTGATGATGCTGAAAGAAAAAAATAGAAAACAAAACGAGTTATGATGTTCTCATTGTCATATGTATGTTTGTTCTATTTCCAGTGCATATAGAAAACCACTGTGGGAAGTCATTGCGATTTTACACATCGGAGCTGTTGGAGATACGGAATTGGACAGCTCTACCTGTTGGTCTTTGTGATCTGGCATTGATTGGTTATTCGCCCTACCATCATGGGGGTCAGGAGTCGCGGGTAACATAAAACAGGCAGACTAGCTGAAGGACAAACTGACAGACTGACTGACTGATTGACTGACTGATCGCTATTTGGGTATACATCTCTGTCTGTTGTCTGAGTCATCTCTTTCGAAGTTGACGTGAAAATGCTGAAATAACTCATCATCTCTCTCTCTGTCCTCCACTCTTATAATGCATTCCTCCATAAATAGATTCATCTAGTCCTTGATGTCACCCGTCCGCATTCTTAGCTGTCTTCCTCTCGCCCACACATGTATATCACTTCTTTCAAATAGGGTGAATTAGACTTTAAAAGTGAGCTGACTTGCAAATGCAAATGGATGGGTGGACGGATGAATTGATAGACGGATGATGATGAATAAACTGATGAATGCATGAATGAATCACGAAGGATGCATTGATGGATGGATTGGTTGATGGATGGGTGGGTGGGTGGATGGATGGGTGGATGGATGGATGGATGGATGGATGGATGGATGGGTGGATGGATGGATGGATGAATGGATGGATGGATGATGGATAGAGGGAGGGAAAGAATCATGGATGGATGGAATCATGAATGGATGGAATTACGTATGAAACGAATCATCGATAGATGGCTGGATGGATGGATCATCGATTGATCAGCGTTAAACTGGAAAACAGGCCTAGTAAAAATAACAAGTGGCATTGTAGATAAAAAGAAGACTGTATGACGTGGCGTGGTTATTAATAAAACAGTCCTAAATTGGCTAATACAGCAACATAAATGCACTAATAGTGTTCCTGTAGTTGGTCATGTCTGATTGTCTTCAGATTCATCTTGCGGTGGCGTCAGTATCTCTGCCAAATACGTCACCACCATGTAATGACAGTCGTGTGGACGTCCTAGACAGTGATGGGATCTCTTTGTTAAGTGGTAAGTTTATAGTACGGTACCGTTGTGTACCACTTTCAAAAAAAAAAAAAAAAAGCTTTTTCTTTGTCTGTCCCAGAATTACAATTATTACTGATAATTATTACATTTTTCCTGCCTTGTTCAACTTGTCTTCAGGAACGAAATATATACGTCAGTATGATCAGATTCTGTTGCGTAAGATGGTTTTGAATTTACGTCCATATATATACTGACGGACCTTTAAAACACAACACTTGACATATATAGAATCATTTTCAAGTGTTGTGTTTTTAAAGTCCGTCAGTATATTTCATAGTTCACTTCACATAAGTAGTTCAGAGCATCCAATATTCATTCATTTATTCATTCATTCATTCATTCATTCATATATTCATTCATTCACTAACTCATTCATTTGTTCATTCGTTCATTCATTCATCCGTCCGTCCATTCATTTGTTCGTTGGTTCGTTCGTTCATTCATTCATTCATTCATTCATTTTTTTCGTCCATTCGTTCGTTCGTTCAATCACTGAGACTTACTGGAAGAGTACAAGGATGATGATGTGAAGAGTGAGACAGGGGATATGAAAAAAAATACAGAAAGAAAATATGTTATGACCGTGTTGTGTTGATGTCTTTGGCCTGTAGCTTCTACAGTGAAATGAATGACGAAGATGCACATGACGTATTTCACATTATAGAGAACGTAGGTGAAGGCAAGAGAAAGAAAGAAAAAAAGAAAGAAAGAAAAAGAAAGAAAGTAAAGGAAAAAAAGAAAAAAGAAAGAAAGAAAGAAAGAAAGAAAGAAAAAGAACGAAAGTAAAGAAAGAAGGAAAGAAAGAAAGAAAGAAAGAAAGAAAGAAAGAAAGAAAGAAAGAAAGAAAGAAAAAAAGAGAAAGAAAGAAAGAAAGAAAGAAAGAGTCTTTCCTGCCTGTGTGATACGTCAAAATTTCAGTCCACCTCGTCATGGATTCAATTTCAGTTTACAGAACCACAGTAGCTAAAAGATGTGGAACCTGTGTGAAGACCAATTCTCATGACTACATATTTATTTCATGAACATTTCTGTAAGCGATAGCATAACACGTGTTGCTATTTGCAACAAGTCAAAAGAGGAATAAATTAATAAACCAATATAGACCTATATTTTATTTTATTTCATGTTATTTGACATTATTCTATTCATTTTTTTTTTATGTTACTTTATTTTTTTGGCAGGCAAAGATGGCATCTGTGATACTGGCTACCATCATTCTTTTGATTCATCTGGATCTTTGGCATATATTCGAATCAACTCCACAAACTCAGGTCTGAATGGAAGGCTAAAAATTCTTGCTACATCTTATAACACAGGTGAGGAGCAAAATTTACGCTTTATCAGAAGTACAACAATGAACTGAGTCCGCCTGACTTGTGGCGTCTTAATGTACATTGTCTCGCTGAAATTTAGAACATTTTGATGTCAACGTTCTATTGTTGCCGTTGTTATTTTGTGGATGAAAGAACGGGAGATCCTTGTGTTCAGTCCTATTACTTCCCTTTATAAGACAAAAGAGGTATTGAACAAGTAGTGCAAAGAGGGGAAAAAAAATCACTTTTGCACCCTTTCCTTGAAACATACACCATGAAAAAATCCCCCCAAAAAATCATGATGTAAATAGAATGTTTTCTTATTATTGCTTAATTTTATCAAAATTTTTGATGATCAATCTGTCAAATGACATGAAGTAAATTGATGTTTTCCTCTTTCCATTGTTTCTCAACACCTACTTTGTCTGACAAAGGGAAATAGTAGGGCTGGTCAAAATGATCTCCCTTTCCAAGAGTCCCTCTTTTGGAAGGGGCAAATAATGTGCGAAAAGATCTTCCGTTCGGCGGTAGAACAGATGACCAAAGACAAGGAAGGAGTTGAGGATATGTAAACAGTAGGCCCTACATCTCATATACCGTTGAAGTAGTAAATGTGATGGTGAACGGGGTATGCACTCATAGATGGATGGATGGATGGATGGATGGATGCATGGATGAATGGATGGATGGATGCATGGATTAATACATAGGGGTGGGTACTTGGATGGATGGATGGATGGATGGATAGATGGATGGGTGATGGTGGACGGATGGATGGATGGATGGATGGATGGATTAATACATAGAGGTGGGTACATGGATGGATGGATGGATAGATGGATGGGTGATGGGTGGACGGATGGATGGATGGATGAATGGATGAACAGACGGACGGACGGACAATTCGATGGTTGGATGGATGGATAATTAGACGGATGTAGGACGGATAGACAGGGATGGACGGAAGAATGGTGGATGGATGGATATATGGATGGATGGATGGATGGATGGATGGATGGATAGATGGATGGATGGATGGATGGATGGATGGATGGATGGATGGATGGATGGTTCGTGGACAGATAGACTAAATGGACGAACCGACGGACAAATTGGATGGATAAATCAACTGCAAATTGATAGATAAATTGAACGAAAAGGGAAGTCACATGAAAAAGGAAACAGGTGAAATATTTCACTGTTACATCTCTCATTTGGTAGCTACCTGTGACACAGAGAAAGAATTTTGCTGCGACAACGGCCGCTGCATAGACCATACGCTGCAGTGTGACGGAGACAATAACTGTGGCGACGACAGTGATGAGAGCGGGGGCTGTCTCTTATCGACTCTCGTCATCGTTCTCATCTGTGTGGGTTCTGTGGTCGTGATTGCTCTAATGGTGGTCATTGCCGTGGTGGCCTACAGGTTGAAGTGGAAAAAAGGATGGGTCAGTATGGATAGCCCTTTGTATCTGTCTAATAAACTATCCACTTGGCCATTCATATCCATCCATCCATACGTCCGTTCATCCATTGATCATTCATACATTTACTCATTCATTCATCCATTCATCGACCCTTTCATCCATCCATCCGTCCGTCCGCCCGTCCGTCTGTTCGTCCTTCCTTCCATCCGTCCATCCATCCATCCATCCATCCATCCATCCATCCATCCATTAAACAATGCATGTATCCGTTTGCACATCCATAAATCCGTATTCACATGTTTTCATTCACCCATTTATTTATCAATCCGTCTGTTCATTGATTCATCCACTCATCCATCTGCCCTTGCATTCATCTATCCACTGACCAATCCGGCCAATCTATCCACCATTTATCGATCCATCTATTCACCCCCCCCCCCTTTCCATTTGTTAATCTATCCACCTATTTGTCCACCATATTTATAAGCAGGTCCTCTGCTTCCATCTGCAGGCGGTGTAAGCCCGAGATAACCTCCATCAGGAGGTTGAAAGACGTATATAGAACGTAACGGTCTAAGCCCGCCATCGGTGGGTTGTCTCCCATGGAGTGCCATCCTCTACTTTCCATGGGAAACATCTCTTCTGGTTCCCCTTGCTTCTGTCGTCTGTCTCGATCTCTTTCCTCTCTTCTTCTTGACGTGTAAACGTATGTTACCGAGTTTGACACAATATAGCCGTGATCTTGCCGACGTGTCGTCAAACCCCAACACAACCAAACAAATAAACATGTCCACCCATTCTATAGATCCGTTCCGGACAGTAAAGTTTTACATTATTTATGTTTCTTCTTGCAGGGGTTTGGCCCAAACCCAGGTGGTTTGCTTTCCTCTATCAATGACGACGACGAATCTGCCTCCATTACGGGAAGATCTGTCAAGAAAAGTATTTATGGTGCCACTTGAAATTTATTGGATGTTACAATGAACATAGGAACCTCTCTGATGTGGAAGGCTCATAAAACAGTGCATTTTGTTTATAAATAATAAATATAATTCATGTAATTCACTATAGTTTAGAAACACTTTGTTTATCTCGTATCCGCATTCTGCATTTGGCTACGTCTGGAAAAGAACAAAGCAAGACATTGGGTATTAGACAAAGGAGAAAATACTTTGGCACTAAAAGTATCAGTTAGTTAATTATGCCTCGGATTCCACTCGGGAATAAAGAACCACAACAGCACTCCTCCAAAGGACGCGGTTTTGGGAGATCCTTTTCAGCTCGGTCCATGTCATTTTCCAGCTGTCTTCACTTCAGCGTCCGTACTTCTTCGCCAAGTTTCTTTGGGTCTGCCAACTTTTCGTCTTCATTGTGGGTTCCAGTCCAGTGCTTGCCGGGTGACGTTTGATAGTGATTTGCGCATTATGAGGCCAATCCACCCCCAGTATCAACAGAAACTATTTAAAGTCTAAAAGATGACATGTGACATTAATGTTCTAATTCCAAAAACGAAAACTTAGGCCCTAAGACGACATGAAACCAGTACTCCGTTATGACATTACAATGATATCTAAATAAGACCTCTGATACAGACAGAATGAGGATGATTGATTTTCGACCAGAAAGGCCGCTTGATATTTGCAGGACTAATGTGCTATTTGAATATCGATAAGAGCAAAGGATTCTTCATAATCGTGAACGTTGGTTCGTAATTCCTTTGTGAGAATGTGACAGAAAGTCGTGATTCTGTGTGCATTGTTTACATCATTATCTTGGACCTTTTCAAGAGATAATAAAATTTTGTATATTGACAAAGGATAGAAATAAGTTAAATTAGAAACCGCCTGTGCGAGAGAGAAAGGAATGTATCAATAGTTCATATTCGAATAAGCAGAGACCAGGAAATCCCCGGCGGAGTGTTTGTACCCCCTACTGAAAATAAACACCACGAAATCTCCCAACACTAGTGTTGAACGCAAAACTTCGGGAAAAACGCGACGCTGGAAGTACGTCATACTTTTTCTTACGTCATTAAATCATTAACACTACTAAATACTAGTGCTATTTGGAGGCTATCATAGTTCATCCATCCTTGATGGCTCACAGTGAAGAATTTTAGTGACACATTTCCTCCACACCGTAACAGGGTCCAACCGAAAAGTGAGTCAAATTTGTGAATAGTTTGGAGTGTTTGTACCCCCTGCTAAAAATAGAGGCAGGTATTTCCAACCTTTGGCTTGGTCAAAACAAATCTGTTGTACGTTCGATATTATAACACATTCACCCAAACATTATTTTTTTAATAAGAGTTTAATCATCTAAAATATCAACATCGAGGTGTGCACACTTACCATTTAAGTCGCAGAGCAGTGTTGTTTGGTTTTTATTAAAAAAAAAAAAAAAAACCTCCCCTGCAGGTCGGTAGTTCTCTTGTCTTTTATAAGTTACCTTACGTAACGCTCTCTTTGTGTCGTTCAACCTCCTGCGGGTGGTTATCTCGGTGCTTCAGTATCTTTTTGCTTGACTTCTAAGAAACTAGAAGAAATCCCACGGCCTTCTCGACGCTGTCATGCCACTTAAAGAGTGTGTGAAGCGTGCGCACCTCGATGGTGATCGGATGATGAAACCGAATGCTACTCAAAGAAAACCTGTTTTGAACGCGTCACACAATTCGGATCAAACACTCTCGCGAGTTCCCTATACAATTATTATGGAATTTTTAGAATAAAGTCAAACACAGTAAGGTTTGTTTTTTCTCAGTTTTAAGTTAGCAGAGACATAGTTCTTCATTCAACAATGTCGGGTGCCAAATTTCATATGAGACCCGACACGATGAAATCAGGCCTTCGTCAAACTGAGACGACCAGAGAAATCACAGGTTTTTTTCAATAGTGAACGGATTTTTAAGGTAATTTTATTTTCTTCAGAAAACCCTTCAATACTGATCTAACAATGCTTTTCCGAGTTAACATTTGCTTGAAAAGACTGAATAAAGGCCCAAAAATTGCAGTTTTGGGGCGAGGGCTAACAAAGATCAATAAGGATTTACAAAAATGATCGGCCATTTTCTCATTAAATTGAGCTGCAGCAACAGGTCACCCCCATCTTTTTTAATGAGGTATTTCGAGATCGGTCACATGACCGAGGCAACATCGCTCACATGTGGCTTTGTTTATATGATGTGACAGGCCTGAAAGCTCATCATTCGTCAAGATTTGTCTGCCATGCGCACAGCAAGTAAACAAATCAGCATGTGAGCGAAAATCCTCGGTCATGTGATTTTTCTCGAAATACCTCATTGAAACTAAGACATCTTTTGCAATTTCACTGGTTAAATAAATTTTTAGACCTTAAAAAAGACCGATGTATCTCAGGTGGGCAAAACAGTCCACTACAGGGCGAAAAAGTACTAGGCCCTAACCTACGGTAGTGTTCTCCGGCCAAGAGCCCGGTCGTCGAGAGATAACGACGCGAGGTCTCAGACAGACGGGCTGTTTGGCGGATGATTCTAGGGCGGAGAACATGACTATATTTTATAGCACATAGGGCCACTGAAAACCCGAGGTGATGTTTCAATGTTAACTGCATTTGAAAAAGAAAAAGCTAAACACTGAGATGTGTTCACCTCTTAATTTACTGTCTGCACATTTATTCATTTGTAGCATGTCCTCTAACTATACTTGCCATGTTATTTTTGTGAATTTTGTGCCCCCCCCTCCCCCCCCCCACACACACAGGGCCGGGAGGTTATTTGCTCCCATCTGCAGGCGGTGAAAACCCGTCATCGGTGGGATGTTTCCCATGGAATGCCATCCTTGACGTTCCAGTGCTGACATCTCTTCTCTCTCTCTTTCTCTTCCCGCTCCTGTTTTCTGTCCCGCTCTCTTTCCTCTTTCCTTCTTGACGTGTAAATGTACCTTACCATGTTTGACACAGTATAACCGTGATCGTGGTGATATATCGTTATACCCCAACACAAACAAACAATCCTGGCACTTCAGCACTTCAAATAAATTTCAAAAGAAAAAAAAAATAATAATGGTGGTCACTTGTTCTTGAATATTATTGGCAGTTCAGTTTGAAAATCATCATCTAGAATTGAAGGAGAACGAAAAAGAGGGAGGCTCAATTGAAAGAAAGGTACAAAGATGAACTCCCCAGTTGAAAGTAGTAGAAAAATAGGACAGCCTCAGTTGGAAAAAAAAAAAAAACAGAAAGCCGAAGACACCAGCTGAGTGTGTAGGAGAAAAGGGAAGAAAAGAGAGGGGGGGGGGATCATTCCAGTTGGAGACAATAGAAAAATAAGAGCCCAATGAGAGAAAGAAAGAAATAGTTGAGAGAAAAAAAGAAATAGGTGAGAGAAAGAAAGAAATAGGAGGGGGGGGGGTCATCCAGAGAAACAAACAAACAAAAAGGACCCCAGTCTAATTAGCAATAGAAAGAAAGAGAAGCACAGGCAGGGCTCCTCAATAAGTACAGGTGTCATCTGGCAGTATAATTTATGCTGTACGACAGGCCTACTTGTTGCAGTTTGGCGATTGTATCTTCAGTTGGCCGAGAAACTCAACAGTTAGTGCATACAATCTGTGATCTAAACCGTATGTCTAACAAAATGGTAATGTTCAACTTTAATGTCGACCATAACCGTCGACTACAGCATCAGATCGTCGTAAAAGCCATACGCTTAACTTCGATGGTTACCAGAACAGTACTAGAACACCCAGTTTAACGATGGCTCTTTCGCAACCTACGCGAGGGCCATAATTCTACGTTGAACCAGCTGGCATTGAAAGGTTACCGCATCATTTAACTGGCTTTCCGATTGATCACCATCAACAGGTGTAGTATAAAATGCTAATTACAAATTCTGCCACATCCTCTTTGAGAACGAGCTGAATTTAACAGAGGACGGCTGGGAAAATGAGAGAGGGAGGGGGGGGGGCGCAGGGTGGCTTTGCTCATTATTGATCGATCGTTCATATCTACATGAGATGCTTGGGGGGAAGGGGAGAGAACAGGTCAACCCAGGGAGATATGGTGGTTGTACATAAATGAAATACTATGGGGTAGCTAAGCTTGAATCATCATTTGGTGTCTACCTCCAGCGGAGCGCGTCCAATCAGGTCGAGAAATAGTCAAGCAAGAGTTAGCGCTTTATCAGTGACGAAGTTGCGGCAGTTATAGATGATGGTAATTTTGTTGAAGTGGGACATCTCCCGTGGAAGACCAATTCTCGACGGTCCAGAGGTGACATTCCTGCTCTCTTTCCTTGTTCCTGTCTTCTGTCCCTCATTCTCTCCTTGCTCATGTCTTCAGCTGTCCCTCATTCTCTCCTTGCTCATGTCTTCTGTCCCCCATTCTCTCCTTGCTCCTGTCTTCTGTCCCTCATTCTCTCCTTGCTCATGTCTTCTGTCCCTCATTCTCTCCTTGCTCCTGTCTTCTGTCCCTCATTCTCTCCTTGCTCCTGTCTTCTGTCCCTCATTCTCTCCTTGCTTCTGTCTTCTGTCCCTCATTCTCTCTTTGCTCCTGTCTTCTGTCCCTCATTCTCTCCTTGCTCCTGTCTTCTGTCCCTCATTCTCTCCTTGCTTCTGTCTTCGGTCCCACTCGACTCTCTTTGAGTCTTTCCTCTCTTCTTCTTGACGTGTAGACGTTATCTAACCGAGTCTGGCACAATATAGCCGTGATCGCACTGATATTGCCATTAAACCCCAACACAAACAAACAAAGCAAAACAAACTGTGTGAGCCATAGAGATGGTGTGACCCCCCCCCCCCTCCCCCCCAAGCCAGCCAAATGACTTGCCTTTGTCAAGTACACGCGGTATAGGACAGGCATAGGCAGTCATCGCTGTAACTTCGTTCTTGTCATTTGAAACAAGTGAGACAAAAAGCATATGAAAAAAAATATTCCCTTGAGAAGCTAATATTTTCATCGTATGTTGAATTTTTCAGAATTACCTCTTATTTGTGCTTCAAATAGCAAGACCAAAACAAACAAACAAATTAAACAGAACAAACAAATAATAATTTTAAAAAAAAGATTCTTTTTGACATACAATATTTAGCTGATATTATATCTCTTGTACCGGGCAAAAGCAATTACTTGTACTTTTTCGACGAGGAAGTTCGGTGGATACCTTTACTAGGTCCTTGCTAAAACCAGTTCGGTAAACGCCATAAAAGGAGTTCCTTAGGTCAGGTGCTTCATAAGACGTAACGCGACCTGGGGCGGGTGGTCATCACTGTCACTGTCCCTTTGTCACGGCCACTAAGCTGTCATCATATGGGGTAAGTGGTTATTTCAAATTACATGTATGAGGGCAGAGATATATGGTTTTATTCACCTTCTTACATTGATCACTATCATGCAAATTTCAATGCAGATCAATGAATTTTAATGTTCCACAGCAGCCATTTCAGTTTCAACGTGAAAGAAAATCTGAGCGGTAGAAAGCGAAATGTAAGCCTCTTTTCATTCGTACCATGATCCGTGTTCCCCCAAAAGAGCAGAGCTACCCGCCCTAGGGATTACTCGCTCAGTTCGGGGAAACTTCGCTAGGGCCAGGCTATTTTAGTATTACTGCTGCTGCCAGGTCGATTTGATCAGATAGCGAGGTCTCGGCTGAGTGAATCTCACACATCTGTGCAAAGTCCCTGGCTCAGGGAGTGGGTATGACGTCATAAGTACTATCATCGTGATACGACTGTCTGTCAAGTGGTGTAGTTGTGGGAGGTAAACAGAGAGCTTATTTATGGGGGTTGGTTGTCTTCCGAGGGAACTTTTCGTCTCTGTGCTTTGAGCTACGTTGTCTTTTTTTGTTGTTGTTGTCTACAAAAGTGAAGACAGAATTTTTGAAGACAGGATTTAATATTATAAAGTGACAACAGGAGTTTTTGAGACCAGCTTGTTTATTTATTTAGTTTTATATTTTTTGTTTAAATTTCATTTATGTATTTTTATTTTTGTCATTTTTTATTAATTTTTCATTTTTGGTTTTATTTTATTGTACTTTTTTTTTATATATATATACTTGAAAAGTGAAGACATTTTAAACAAAGAACGGCGAGATAACCTCTACCAGGAAGTTGAAAGACGTATACAGAACTAAACGAAGTACGTTGTACTTAAGAACCCCTTTTGTCATTATGTGCAAATGTTCTTATCGATTGTTGTTGTTGTTGTTGTTCTAGCTGTTGTTATGGCTTTCGTTACCTTCGTCATTTTAACGCTGCTGTTTTATTCTAGACGAGATAACATTCATAAACATAAAATTGTTTAAATTAACAGTTTGTGAGTCTGCGCAGATCTTCAATTTTTTGCTGCTCTTTTAAAAACGTAGCTTCTTGCCGCTGCTTGATCGAAGAGCTGTCATCAATGGGTCCTTTGTTCTGTCATGTTCCTTTACGAGTTTTGTTGTTATATTTCTTCTTGGTTCAGTGGGATAGATCATACAGGGATGTCAAATTTCCGACTTCAGTCGGAATTCCGACTTTCTGGCCGTCGTCGACTTTCCTACTTTTGATCGATCAACTGCCGACTTTTACTGAATCCACGAGACAATTGCGGTTTATAATAATTTGCGATACAAATTTTGCACGATGGCGACAATGAACCGGAAGTACAAAAGAGTTATCCTCATAGATACCTCGGACGACAGTCGGACCATTGTTCGGCGGCTGTTTGAAGGTCGAGATCGAAGTTCCTCACACTCGACCAAATGCAGTCGAGTGGTCGTGTGAAAGTTGTTGGTGGAAAATCAGCACATCAGAGTACTGACAACAAACAAATAATATGCCCATGATCTGAGAAAGACTAGTTTAAGAGGGCAGCCGTTCGCGATCTAGAATGTAATAACGCTTGATAATTATGATGACGGCACTGCCTTTGAGAGCTTTTTAGTTCTTGAAATTTCCATTAGTTGTATAATTTTCTAGACCCATCACAGGATCTTGTGAAAACTTGCAAAACTTCTCTCAAAACAATGACAGCTTTCTAGCAAACATGAAAACCCTAGATTTTTAAGTGTCTTACTCTTACATGACCGGACAGCGCCGACTTTTTCGTGGAAACAATTTGGCATCCCTGATCATATCAATGATGATATGAATAACAGTGAACTATTTCTATTAAGCTCATAACTCCAGTATAGGACATACCATGAAATACATCGATTTAGCTCTTTGTTTCAATTTACTTTACAGAGTATACAACTTGTTCTTGTAGAATAGAATTTTGATTGAGACTCTGTTTGGTCAGAAAGCGAGATTGTCCATCCGATTTGGTCTCATGACATATAATTATCACCTCCACAATCGAACAGGTGGAGATTAACCAGACAGTGTAGCCTTAGAAGGGCGTCTTTTTCAAGTTTTCAAAGTCCAACGTTTTCGTCTGTCTTTTCGTGCTGTGCTCACACTGTTGCCTATGGAATGTCATAGTTAACGAACTCTTTCGGTTATTCCCCGGCGGGGGCCCGGGGTTTATTAGTAGCTTCTGTGCTCCCACCTGCAGGCGGTGTAAATCCGCCGTCGGTGGGTTGTCTCCCATGGAGTGCCATCCTCGACATTTCAGGCGTGACATCTCCTCTCTTTCTCTCTCCTTGTTCTTGTCTTCTGTCCCGTTCTCTTTCCTCTCTTCTTCTTGACGTGTAAACATATCTCACCGTGTTAGACACAATATTGCTGTAATCGTGCTGATGTATCGCTAAACCCCAACACATTTCTTTTAATCGTGCTGATGTATCGCTAAACCCCAACATACACACACACACGCACACACACACATACACGGTCATCAAAAAAAGAAAGAAATGGCTTTGTCTCTTTGCGGATCTTATGATACAACTTATAGTTTTAGTGCCCGTAATTATAGCTTTGACACTGCAAATTTTAATGCCCTTTTTTTTTTTTTTCAGTGAAATAAGGAGTTCCACAAATGCATTGTTGGAGCAGTAGGATAGACATGCATACAGAATTTACTTTCACTCAGTGTGTGCATGTTTATTTGCATTAACGTTTTATTTCCTTGACGTTTGAAGGACTCTTTGCAGGACCGCGTTTTATAGCCAGTGGTTATCAAACAGGACAAATGGTCTTGCGACTTGACCAGAGATTCCCACAGGAACCCCACAGTAGAGCCGCACTGTTGCGCCTCTTGAGAACCTTGAGAAATATAGCTAGACATGTTATTTATTGGCATGTCAAGAAGAACTGATTTCATTTTAGCATACATATTTTTAAGACGATCATCAAATGAAGTGAAGGAGTTTTTGTAGATACGTTGACGTGGGGTGAACAAAGAGGGAGCGTACTTCAATATTTTTAAACATGTATGTACATGTATATGTTTTATAAAGTGCTCAGGAACGTCATAAAGAGAACAGGTGTTGTCACATGATACTTTAAATATATCCGGTTTCTATTCTTACTCTGTAGTAGATCATGTGACTACCATTGTGCTCTTCAGGAAGGTCATGTCATATTGGCTTTAAGTCCACAAAAGACTTTCTTTGTTATAGTAAGCTCATCTTGTTGAATATTAGTGAACTTAGGACAGGGTTGTGAAAGAGGGTGCAAGGGGAGTGGAGGGAGGAGGAAGGACCTACCTAGTTGTTTAGAAATAGACCATTACGCTATCATGGTAGTGCTCTTTGGGATTCTGCATAGGGATGTGAAATTTAATAGACTTTTTGGCTGTCAATAATTTCTGTGTTGGCCCCAAATCCGGTGTCATCAAATATACCATTACTGTACTTCATCCCTCGCTTCGGGGGCCCGGGGTTTACAAGTAGGTTCTCTGTTCCCACCTGCAGGTGGTGTAAGCCCGCTATCGGTGAGGTGTCTCCCATGGAGTGCCATCCTCGATATTCCAGAGGAGACATCTCTTCTCTCTGTCCTTGCTGTTGTCTTCTGCCCCACTCTCCTCTCTTTTTTCTTGACGTGTATACGTATCTCACCGTGATTGACACGATATAGGCGTAATCGTGCTGATGTATCGTTAAATCCCAACACAAACAAACAAACAAAGACCGTGCTTCAGTTTTACGTGTTGCTAAAGAATGTGGCAGAAACGTTTCTTAATTTTTCATGTAGACTGATTGACATCCTTGTATGCATTAGCTTTGCTGTGCTAAATAGTATGATATGGATTGGTTGAGGCGGAGGAGGGGGGGGGGGGTGGTGTTAATCTGGACCACCGAACTTGAAGAAAGTGACCCACGTGCATCAACTACCCAGGGGTGGGGACAAGTGGGAAGGTATTTTAACTCTTGGGTTTCACAGGGTCGATAATATCCAAATGTTGATTATGTTTAGTAGCATTTCTTGGTCTTGCTTTTGCGAGTAACGTTCTTTTTAAAAGGCGCTCGCGGTGTATCATGTGTTAGCCTGTGCTGGCGTGTTTCAGAAACGATCAAGTAGAACACAGTCGCTTTTGTTGTTTCTTTGGTTTCTGGTGACACAGAAAGACTCGATGACACTAGTGCTCGTGAAAGACAGAAGTGTTCTTTACAGCTACACGTTGCGCGAGCTTAGTTCTTTATTGTCCTATCTCCATTTTGGGTAATTTGGAGATAGATATGTCATGTGAAAAAGGGATTGTAAATCTATCATATACTGTACATGTATTTACTTCACCGATCACTTGCCCTAATAGGTATATTTTGAAAACCATTTTGTCCTGTCTCCTATGTACAAAAACAGTTGGTAAACACAACTCATCAATTTTTCTCAAAATGTGAAAAATGGAGATAGGGCAACAAAGAACTGAGCTCACGATTGTGGAGTCATGGCGGGAAGAAAAATAATCATCTCGTCGACAAATTCATACAGCGATGATAATTATTAATGAGATATCTCTAGATCGATAACCGAGGGACTATCACTCAAACGTTGATCTCTACACATGATCTGTGCATGACAGACAGCTCTTGACCAATGATGAGCATTCAGACATGTCCCCATTTGAGGTCCCCTGCTCCCACCTGCAAGCGGTGAAAGCCCGCCATCGGTGGGGTGTCTCCCATGGAGTGTCATCCTCGACATTCTAGCGGTGACATCATGCACCTTTGACATCTCCTTTGTCTCCTTGCTCCTGTCTTCTAACCCGCTCTCTTTCCTCACTTCTTCTTGACGTGTAAACGTATCTTACCATATTTGACGCCATATAGCCATGATCGTGCTGATGTGTTGTTAAACTCCAACACAAACAAGCAAACAAACCACGTCATGTAAACAAGTCTATGAGTGAGCCACGTGTTATTCATATGACTGACCTCGAAATATCTCATTAGATAGAACAAAGACTTTTGTACTTCCAGGGTCACATGAGTACTTGCAAACATGGACAGCGGGCTCACGAGATGTCAGGCTGACATAGTATGCGATGTATTTTGTTAACGTGGATAAAATTGTCATGTGCCCAGATTAAAATTGCTCGTTCAGATTTTGCACATGTTTTGAAGTTCAAATAATCGGATTTCCTTTGCTGTAATCGGGTTTTTTTGGTTTTTTTTTAAACCATCATCGAGAACAGGTGGTGTACAAATGCGAAAAGTGACACAGTGACATGGTTAACAACAATAGACTAATCACCCACTTCGAAATTTCGTTAATGCCTTTTTGTAATTAAAAGACACCAGGACTGCTAGTCATATCAATTTGCTATGTGTTTAGGAAATACATGTATTGAATTGGTGAAACTTGTTTACTTTCAGGTTCTTTGTTCTTGTTGTTGTCTCTGCTGATGTTATTGTTGCTGTTGTCGTTGTTATTAGTATTGTTGTTGTTGTCCATTTGTTTGTTGTTGTTCATATTTTTACCCCATTAAGTAGTTATTCAGATGCTCGGAGCCGAGGACGCGTAGAATGGGGTCTACACGCAGTACAGATTTCAGCCCGTCGTTGATGAGGTATTTCGAGAAAAATCACATGACCGAGGATTTTTCGCTCACACGCTGATTTGTTTACTTGCTCTGCGCATGGCAGACAGATCTAGACGAATGAAAAGCTTTCAGACCTGTCACATCATATAAACAAAGCCACATGTGAGCGATGTTGCCTCGGCCATGTGACCGATCTCGAAATACCTCATTGGTGGTAAGAGATCAGGCTGGATAGCGAATGACTTACAGCGGAGCTTAACTACTAATTACTCATTAATGAGTAAGGAGAGATTATGAGACAGAGGCTGCTGCCCCTGTGAGTGAGCTCCCATTGTTGGGCTGACGTGGTCTAATTGTTAGCTTGCACTTGAGGTCGAGTGGGCACGCGGGGTCAAGATCTAAGACCAGACCAGCGGAATGTGGGCAGCCGAGCTAGTACATGTACTTGAGATCTCGTGTTTGATGCTTTGTGGGGGAGTCGAGCAGTCGGAGCCGTCCAGATGAAGTGCATGTAGTTGGGTCAGGGCTATCGCACTTTGTATCTATATGTCGCCTCCTAGAATTAAACAGTCCTAACCCACAATATAAAACTGTCGTAGTTAGGACACTTTGATTTTGAGGCGATGGTGTGTATAAGTTAGAAAGTCACAGTTCTCTTTCTTTATACAGGGATGTCAAATTTCCCACTTTAATAGAGTTTCCTACTTTTTGGCTGCCAGTTATTTCTCTGTTGGCCCCTAAAACTGGTATTGTTTACCAGTAACGTACATCAGTTTTACGCTTTGCTTTTAAGAACATGCCAGGAACATTTCCTACTTTTTCGCATAGATAAGATTGACATCCCTGCATTGTATTAGGCATGCCCCCCCTCTCTCTCTCTCTCTCTCTTTCTTTCTTTCTTTCTCTCTTTCTCTTCCTTTCTCTCTCTCTTTCTCTACGTTCCCTCTTTTCATCTTCGTCTCTTTCTCTCTCGCTATTCTCTCCCTCCCCCCCCCTCTCCGTT
>JBCAUA010366341.1:0-18569 GCA_038406235.1 Peronia verruculata | reverse complement strand
TGTCCATCCCTGGCACTGGAACTCATGATATTGCTAGAAGAGGTGATATTCAAGTGCTTTTTGCACCCTTTGCCTGTTTTAATCAAATCGCCATAATCCACGGCCTCATTTAGACGCCAGGTGGAGTTAAATCCTGACTGACAATACGTTAGGTCTACCGTTAAATAACAATTGGTCAAACACGTTAGAATTGACTTAGCAAATTTTTGATACCATTTTTACACGCAGAAAAGGCAGTACTTTTAAGTGACAACAAAAGCTCAAAATCGCCTCTTTTGGGCAAAATCCACATTTCAGGACGCCCCCCCCCCCTTAACTATGTCTAAGTGTTTGACGATAATAGATTTTGCACCGGCAAATTTAAATCATTTGATCACATATTTTCAGGATTAAAACATACAAAAACAACATCAGCAAAATGTCGAACTCGGGCAAAACACACACAGATACTAGACAGTATAAATCCTTTTAGAATGTCACTGCTTGTATCAGAGGAGTGTAAAACAACAATGATATCATGGACAATTTTATTCCATCGTCGACAACCGGTGCTCTCTGGGGAATACTAGCGAGTAGGGAAACGTTTGACACCAATCTTGTAGTAGTACATCGTGTACCGTGGTCCAGTTGCCATTTCCCTGCGAGGCTCTGTTTCGAGAAAAACGGCATTTAGTTCCCCAATTAATCATGGTGAAAACTAAGCTGCAGTTATTAGAAAATTAGCCGATGCAATTGGTCATGGTTTTATAATGTGGAAGTTTGTAGTACGTAATAGGGGCAAGCGTAAATAATCTATAACAATAATAATAAAAAAAAAAATGCGCTGTGTAAATGTCCGTTGGAACCGTCCTTTAGCTCTGAATAGCCCTGCGGTACATCTGACAACTGTTCCTGAATTATGAATGAGACGAAAAGAATGGTGTCATATCAAGGACAGTTAGGTTTGTACCATAGACTACCAGGCTGCAGCGAACATAAAAAAAAAATAATATCAAGGACGGTTACTTTAGTAGCATAGACTGCCAGGGTGCAGCGAACAAAATAGCAAAGTACAACATACGCACTTGGATTGCCATCGCCGGAGCCCGGGGTTTATTAGTAGGTTCTCTGCTCCCACCTGCAGGCGGTGTAAACCCGCCATCGGTGGGGTGTCTCCCAGGAAATGCCATCCTCTAAATTCCAGGGGAGACATTTCTTCTCTCTCTCTCTCTCTCTCTCCTTGCCCCTGTCTGTCCCGCTTTCTTTTCTCTCTTCTTCTTGACGTGTAAAGTATCTTACCCTGTTTGACCTAATATAGCTGTAATCGCACTAATGTGTCGTTAAACGTCAACACACACACACAAACAAATAAACAAACTTGGATGACAGAGAGGAAGAAAGTAGAGCCAATGGGCCCAGCGAAGAGGCTGGAGGTTTCTGCAAGACTGAAAGCTGTCAGCTACCTTTGAGAATGTGTGAACTAATTTCAAATTTAAAAAAAAGATGATGAACAATGGGCTAGGTATTGATTCACAAATTACAACTTCGTGGATAAAGTAAATGGACGGAGGAAAAACTTAGGCTGACTGGGGCGCCAAGAACTAGGGACACAAATCGGCTGAATTGCTTCTAAAATCACTATTTCTGAGGTATTTTAATGAATCTGTGTCTCTTCCAGTTTGCTGTCACCTGATTTTCTCTCGTATAAAAGACTTGAGATGATGGGCAATGGATCATTCATTGATACAAAAATTGACATTTTCGGAGTTACAAATTACAAAGTCCTGATCTGGATAGAAATGGGTGAAAACAAACATAAAGAACTTGATAACGGATGAAAAACTGACAGGGACAAGTGTGGCAAGCGAAAGTGGGCGATTTGTGAAAAAAATTATAATTTGCTATCTTTGTGAGTGTGTCAGTCTTATTGTTGCCCGTGTGATTCTGTAGAAGGAATGAGAGAGAGAGAGAGAGACGACAAACAAACAGACGGACAGAGAGACAGATGGAGAAGAGAGGGGATACAGAGAACGGAAGATAGAAAAGGCCATTCCTTTCCCTGTTACAGGTTTGAAAGAATGGCGTCCTCTGACTGGCCACATGCTCCCCATGTATCCCCAGGGTCTTTCTCTGTTGAAATTCAATGTACAGCTGGGGACAAAAACGTCCATCTCTGGTCTCCATTGATCGTCTCTGTATTCTCAGTGAGAATGGAATGTCGCTAACATTTACATCTTCGGCGATTGATTCCGAAACGAGTGGGAGATCGTTGTGCTCAGTCCTATTACTTCCCTTTACCAGACAAAAAAGAGATTGAATAACTAGTGCAAAAAGAGAGAAAAAAAAAATCACTTCTTTGCTTGAAACATACACACCATGAAAAATTAAAAAAAAAAAAAAAAACCGATGTAAAGAGATTGTTCTTTTCTTATTGTTATAATTTTATCAGTTTCTCTTTGAGGCGATCAGTCTTTCGAAGGACAAGAAATAAAAGGATTTTTTCTCCCTACACTGTTTGCTCAACACCTCTTTTGTCTAGCAAGGGAAGTAATAGGGCTGGTCAAAATGATCTCCCTTTTACACGAGTTCCCTCTATTTGGAGGGGCAGATAATCTGCGGAACGATCTCCAAATGCTGTTCAGTTTGCAAACTCGGCAATCCTTTCTATTGTTGCGTTGCTTTCACATAACCCTATCAATACCAAACATTTTATTCAGGCTGGCACTGTTTCTGTAGGTATAAACTATTTATAGATCTAGCCCGCCAAAACAACAACAGCAACAAAAAAAGAAAAACAATTATACACACCTTAGGAAGATAAAACATTACCAAGCGCCCAAATACTACTACTACTAATAATAGAGAGCATTTATATAGCGCTTATCCCCGTACAGTAAAGGCTCTAAGAGCTTTACAATCTATTATTACAAGAAAACTCGGCGTGCAAGAATTTCATGACACATTTGTTAGATTAGCTGGGATTAAGGAACTGAATCTAGAGCTCACTGGCAGGCTTCTTTATTGAAAACAACTAACGTTAACTCCTTGATTGCCAAAACAACCAACAGAACTTGGCGACATTTATAGTATAGTCCCTGCAAGTATGTTCTGCAAAATAAGAAGTATATTGGATGTTTGGCATTGAATAATCATCACAAATTTTTGGCATTGAAATAAGTCAACTCGCTCTCTTTGTTTTTATTTGTTCACAACAACTGTAGGTTTAAATAAAACAGTTCACCACCACTCTCAGTGGTAGCAATAGCTCAGTGGTCTGTGGATTTGACAAACATTGGATCTCACACGGGTGGGTTCAAATCGTGCTAAAAGTCTTCGGTTTGTTAATTTTTTTTATTACTTTGCAGTAGTTAGAGTAGATATATAAGAAAACTCAGATCCCAAAGGATGGGGGTGGAGATAGCCCAGTGGGTAAGAGCGCTGGCGCCGACGGGCCGGGACCGAAACCCACACCAAACCAGAAGGCGAAAGGGAGAAGACAAACCAGAAGGCGAAAGGGAGAAGACAAAGCGAGAAGGAAGAGGGGAAGACAGAGCGGGAAGGAAGAGGAACGACAGAAGGAAGGAAGAGGAGAACAATTTTTATTTTATTTTATTATTATCAACAATGAAATAAAAAAAAATTTCATTTTTTCCTTCTCTCTCTTATTCTTTTTCCACGTTTTCTCGGCTCTATCTGTTTTCTCTCGCCTTCTGGTTTGGTCTGGGTTTCGATTCCGGCCTGTCGGCGCCTTGTCCAGCGCTCCTACCTACTGAGCTATCTCCACCCCCATCCTTTGGGATCTGAGCTTTCTTATGTGTCTACTTTAACAACTGCAAACTGTTTAAAAAAAAACACTCTTACCCAAGACTTTTAGCACGATTTGAATCCACACATGTCAAATCCAATGTTTGTCAAATCCACAGACCAGCAGAGAAACCACTGAGCTATTGCTACCACTGAGAGAGGTGGTGAACTGTTTTATTTAAACCTACAGTTGTTGTGAACAAATAAAAAAAACAAAGAGAAAAGAAAAAAAAAAATACAAAGTAAGAGGGTGAGTTTCAAGACAATTTCCTTGTTCTTACACTGATACATATGATCAGTAAACATCGATAGCTAATGAAACCAAAACTAATAACCTAAGGGACTATACCAAAGGCAACATGACATTGAAGATAGTGAAAGATGGGGGCTCATTCTCTTAATTTTTGAAGGGCGCTTGTGATTAAAGGATTTGACAATTTACTGGTCTCCTTTTAAGACTGTCTCCCTCTGTTTACACTGATACATTTGATCAGTGAATATCGATCACTAATGGTATCAAAACTAATAACCTCAATCACCATGCCAGAGGCAATATAACAGTGTTGAAAATAGTGAAATATGAGGGTTCATTCTTTTCAAATGTGTGGCGTGCATACTATTACAGATTTCCCAATTTTACAACTTCCTGCTCTCTGCTTTAAGACTATCTAACTTTTCCTTTATTGAACATTTGATTAGTAAATATCGATTGCTAATGGAATAATACTAATAACCTTTCTCACTTTACCAGAGGCAATATGACAGCGTTGAAGGTAGTGAAAGATGGGGGTTCTTTCTTTTCAATTATGCAGAGCACTTGCGATTAAAGATGCATATCAAGTTGACCACTTACAGCTGTCCATTTTAAGACTATCTCTTTTTCTTACACTGGTACATTTGATCAGTGAATATTGATCACTTATGGAACCAAAACTAATAACATAAGGCATAATATCAGAGGCAACAAAACAGTATTGAAGATAGTCAAAAATGCAGGTTCTTTCTATTCGTCTGCAAGAGGTGCATGCGATTCAAGGTGCCAGCGGAGAATTACGGGAGAAAAGGCTGTATGTTTTTCTGTAGACAGGCGTCTTTCGAGCTCACGCTTTCTGTATTAAGTAGGAAGTTTTGATTTTTTTCCCCTCTAATATTAAGCAGGAATGTTTCATTTGTGACTATGGCAGGACGAAAAAAAAAAGGACGAATTGGAACTAAGGAAGAGACTGGGGATGATAAAGTAGGGGGAATAGTAGTGGGAAGAAAAGGAGGAGAAAGAAAAGGAACTGGGGGAGAAGGAGGAAAATGAAAAGTGAGAGAAGAAGGGAGAAAGGGGAAGATGTATGGGGGGAGATGAAGAAGGAGGAGGAAACAGAGGAATAAGAACAGAGAGATAAGGAGGATTACAATAAATGTTATAAAAATGACTATCTGAAAGACCAAAGAACAAACAATTTCAAACTTGGTTTATTTAAAACCTCATGTTAACTCCCTCATAGAAACACAAAGTAAACATCATAGCTATCCCAAACACAGTAAAACAATATATATTTATTATAAAATATTACACGCATTCAGCTGGTGTATCACACTCCCATAGGATATAGGAATCTCAAGCATGTACAATAGAATTATACAGACAGATATTTGTACTATGAAACACTTCTTGAAAGCCACGGTCAAATTTACATACAAAAGTAACATCATCGTCTTCCTATCAGTCTATCAATCAGAACGCTCATTCCAATATGGTCACCAGGCGGAACTTGATTTGTGATGTCATACTGGGTGATTGCTAACCCTTTTGATGTTATCTAATGCAGTGTCATCGACTGCATGTATGTATATTGCCCTCGTAAAAGGGTAGAGCACATCTAGGCAAGTTTCTTTTCACAGTACATTGTTGCCATGACTATACTTCATAGCAATGAAGCATTTCAGGAAACTGCTTTGTTTCAGCTATCTCAGTACTTTTGTTTTCTCTCTTTCACTACGGTTCCAATATGCCTTCAGCAAGCCCTCCCAAACTCTTATCACATATTTATTAATAATGAGAACATCACTAGCTGTACGATACACATGTTGTGTATTCTTTCATCATACATGATGCAACTGAAAATTTATTCACTTGCAGTGTAGTATTTACTATAAAAGTATTTTCTCTTCCTTCATTCCAGGCCTTTATGAACACTGAAGAAGGGTTCCACTCCAAACTTTGAAAGGAGAATATGATGACTAGGTCAGACAAAAAAAGATACTAAGATCATCCTGAAAGACAAGACATGATCATAATGACAAGAGAGAGGAAATATTCCATTCTAACACAATGGTTCAAAAGTCTGCCTGTTAAAGATGGATGCAGTCTCTCTTACATGTTTCAACCACCTAAAGGCAGCAAAGTGGCCTCACAGACATAAAATACGAGTCATATCACATTTTATTTGAATACTTTTAACGACAATCTTATTACCATAAATAGAGAATCATCCAACAGAAAGAAGCAATTCTTATGTACATGTACAGTTTCTAGAATGGAATAATTTCAGATGAGAGAACAAAAAATAATTAATTATAAGTTTCACTGGTTAGGAAGCCCAACATCTGGCCTGCTCCAATGGATGATTATTGAATGGAATTCATGTGTATATCATAAACAAGGTCCATTTGAGAGCAGTAAAAACTGTTCCCAGATTATAATACAAATTTAAAAAATACATAGAATTTCTGTCTATATAAGATTATTCCTCTCTTACCACACGTACAACTTCAAAAAAATGCTATCTTTCCACAGCTGTAGCTGTCAGTGCAAGAGAGACATGGTCCACAACAGAAATTGCCATTGAATGTGATGTGAGAAATGCTGCTTATTTTTTTTTTTTATTTTGCTATTTCTCTCTTGTGCTCCCACTCTTTGGTTCTATTGGCCTTGCCCAATTTCCTGCCTACATGAATGTTTCTACTCCCTACACTCAATCATAAAAACCAGGCCCTCCTTTGCACACACATAAAATAAAATATATTTAAGGAGCATGTAACATTTTGTCGCAATATCAAGCATAACTTGATACTGTAGTGCTGTGGTAAAAACCTACTGGATGGTGATCAGGCGGAGAAAACAAAACCTTTGACCACTGATTTTCCTAACTGTAGCATGGAGTGCTTCTCAAAACTGCAAAATTTCATCTAGAAATTTGCAGATATTTCTATTGGATCCCAATTAGTCCATTACAGTAGATACCAATCTGTAATGATATGCATTTATCTGGAAATTGAACATTTACACCATTAGGTCAGGCCTTTCCACAGCGTCACACACTTTCTGACAGTGTGCAGTCTGTCACTGCCTGGTGTCTTTTTATTCTGTGTTTTCTCTGTCCCTCCTGACACAAATTAGTACAATAAATTGTTCTAAAACAAGACATTGTAATATTCATGCTCTGAAAAGACATTTGATGTACATTTTCATAATACCTGGGTTAGCTGCATCTTTGTCTGTGGAATCCTAAAATATTACAATCATAAAGCAATGATAAAGAAAATGAGTGTTGGTTGGGGTTCAACCAAGATATCAAGTCTAATAATGCTATCATAAGGAAAGACAAAAACATGACCTCTCTCAAAAATCAAACCACAATATAAGAAACCAAATGAGAAAAAAAAAAAAATCATAGGTTATCAAGAAGAAGCTTAAGAGTTTCAAATCCTCTTTTTTCAGAAACAAAATAAACAAATACAATTTCAGAAAATCCAGAGACTGAAGTTTCAAGGTGTTCTTTTTCTTTCTTTTTTTTTTTTTTTAAGCCAGCTTATAAAAGCTGACAAAAGCAAAATGATATAAAAGCAAAGCAAGCCTCGCGATGATAAGCTAGAAACCCTCACCTAACTGTGAACAAAGCAAAACTGTTCCAACAATACCAAGGAACAAGGAAACCCTCTCTCAGCTCTGAGCTGAGATAATTCCATTACATTTATACAGTCTAAAAGAAATATCAAAAGTCTGTTCCCTCAAAATCTCCCCATAATGACTTGGGCAAGTGTTTTACGACCGTTATACCAGGATGTATGTTAAGTCAAGTACTTGCATGTGTACATTTTAATACAGGATGCAAACACGAGTTGCTGCACATAGGGTTAACCAAGAAAATACAATATTGCAGTAGGCTGGATAACAAATGGACTGTAAGATACACTATGGGGTAGTTAGAATCCATGATAATCAGTGACAAAATTATCCCATTCTTCAGACATTCAAAATCATAACAAGTATTAATTCACAAGCATATATATAGAAAGATATTCATTTAAATATCATATGGTGTTATGCAGGACTATTGCTTCTTAAGCGGTGTTTCAGGTGCTGAGCAATGTAAGGGGCAAAATAGCTGCAAAGCACCTACATACAGATTTAACTACACAAGGAAATATGGACGTAAGGTTCAAGGGTAGTTGTTTTGTGGAACACACAAGTATTATGCTGACTCATATGTTGGTTTCTGTGGATGAGACAAAAATATTTACTACCACTGAAACCCACAACATAAACAGTTGAGCAATTTTAGCGCTGCACAAAGATGTCCTCATTCACTTTTGAAAGCTATGCATGACAAATGAAAATGTACAAAACAAAACAAAACAAAAAACAAAATTACAAACAAACAAACAAAATTATAAATGAAAAAAATGTCAAAATGTTTGATGATCACATAATGTTTCAAGGTTTCTGTCTCCCACTCCATCCCAGAGTTCCTATTTATCCAGCTAGAATAAGACAGAAGTCTATCAAAGACTCTCACGTTAACAGACATTAGCAGATATGGGTCACAAACTAATGAGCAGTAAACACAAATGAACAAAGCACATTTGAAAAAGCGACAGTCTCCTGGTCCAAGATTAAATTTTCTCAGTACAACTCTTTTTATATGTACAGATCACTAAAGTTGAGGTAATCACTCCTTCAAATTCACTAACCCAGGAATGTCATTGTCAACATCATGGAATAACAGAAGGGCTGAAACAGACTCATAAGACAGGAATATTATTGCTGAAATACATAATGTATATCAACAACAGTCTTGACTGAAAGGACCCTCCAGACTGAACTTCATGCACTGATGAAACAATATCACCCAAGGAAGCTAGTTAATGTACCACAATCTCACACTGTGGAAAAAAAAAAAAAATGAAAAAAAAACCAATAACAACAGTGCCAGTTAAATGGGAAAGCCCCTGCCCTGAAGTTTATTTTTAGCAAGTCTAAATATAGTCATAAATAAATCTTGCATGGGCGGATCCATTTGGAACTCATACTGTGGGGCAGCTGGTGATTGGGCATTGGAATCTGATTTGCCCTCTGATTGGCTGCTAGTGCTAGGCAGTCTGGGTTCTGATTGGCTCTGAGCTGGCACCCCTGACTCTGACTGACTGTCTGACTGGGGCCTGGAGGCAGCCTTGTCCAGTGGGAAAAGGTTTTTCATTGGCCGTCCTGTCATGTTCTGGTTGTCAATGAAGGCAGCGATTCTGTCTTTGGTTGAATTGCGAGACTGTTGGGGGCAACACAAAACAGAAGTAAGTCATAAGTTTCCACTGATTTATTAAAATGTGAGACAGACATATAATCACATGGCAAGGACAAAACTTGTCTAAGAGGGTTGCCGTGCCTGTGTGGTTTGGCATCTGCTTCATGGTGAATATTACTAATGTCGGTGAGGTTGTGGGTTCCACTCACGGGTCTTTCCATTGGGGGATGGAAGGACACAAAGATCGAAAAAACCTGCATTTTTTTCAGTGACCCAATGGTCCCCTGGCTTCCCCTGGATAGGGAAGCCTGATGTCTGGCCTCTCGGATAAGGACAAGTATATTCCAGAGGTCCCCTGTGTATGTTAGGCATGTTAAAGAACTGTTGGCAGTTAAAATTCAATGAAGGGTAGGCGGAATGCTACTGTCCAGGCAAAATTTGTAAATTTCTGCCCTCAAAAGTTCTCAGCAAAAACAGGTAACCATTTAAAGCTGAGATAATCATACTTTCCCAAGATTGACAGGGTTAGAAAAAAACAACAAAAACTTGTCTCTCCAATAAAATTTCGTATACACCATTACTAATATTATTATTAAAATAAAAACATACATCATCTAAACAGGTAAAACAAGTCCAATGTCATAATTTTATTGTACCACAGAATTACTGTTGTCAGAGGGAGAAGAATGCACTACACTTGTGAAAGAAATAATTACAATTTATTTGTGTCAAGATGGTCATCTTCAAAGTTAAATTTCTCTGACGATATGATCATTCAAAGTTCTGTTGCATGTGTTAATCATTGTAGCATGGAGCTACTATAGAGGTGATTTTTTTTAAAGTAATTTGAAAACCCATCACTACATAGGAACTGTTGTAAGAGTGATAATTGAGCAAAGCTACATCCACCTCCATGGAGGAACTATTGGAGTAATGGATAAATGAGCAGTGTGACACCTGTCTTACAGTATAGCTAGTGCAAAAGAAATCGCTGACCACTATGACACCCTATCTCCATGTTGACATCCTATCTCCATGTAGGAACTTTTGTTGGAGTGACAACTGAGCAATTTGACACACCCACCCTAACAGCTGAACTACTCTAAAAGTGATGAATGAGCAAACTGATACCCACGTCAATAACGGTACTATTGTAAGAGTGATGGGTGAGCACTGTGGCACTCACCTAAACAGCTGACCTATTGTAAGAGTGATAACTGAGCAATGTTACATCCACCTCCATGCATGAACTACTGTAAGAGTGATAACTGAGCAATGTTACATCCACCTCCATGCAGGAACTACTGTAGGAGTGATAACTGAGCACTGTGACACCCACCTTAACAACAGAACTATTGTACAAGTGATAATTGAGCAGCGTTACACCCACCTCTGTGGAGAAACTATTGTAGGAGTGATAACTGAGCACTGTGACACCCATCTTAACAGCGGAACGATTGTACGAGTGATAACTGAGTAATGTTACACCCACTTCCATGGAGGAACTGTTGTCGGAGTGATAATTGAGCACTGTCACACCCATCTTAACAGCTGAACTATTGAAGGAGAGATAACTGAGCACTATGGCACCCACCTCCATGGAGGAACTGTTGTAGAAATGATCCAGCCACTGCAAGACAAGAACCCCCTCCTCCTCCAGGTGCCTGCGACATTCCAGCTCTGACAGGGCCAGGGCCTGTTGCTGAGCATCCTCCTCCAGGTTGACCACCATCAACACGTCATTGGTCAGTAACAGCTCCACCCTGACCTCTGACCCCAGGAAATCGAAGGTTGTGGCCGGCACAGCCAGCAAGAGCTCAGGGTTGGGGAGGGAGGAGAAGATCTTCCTGCAAGGCCAAGACACGAGGAGAGGTATTTCATCTTCATTGTTCTCATTCTAGTCTTCTTTTTTTTTTTTTTTTAATGGTAATATACTGGGATCCACAAAAACACATCACAGGCAAATACTTATACAAAGCTCTTAGGACAATAGACAATCCTTGTTGTCCCTATATCATGAAGTCAAAATGAACTCTTTCCATGCCAAATCAGATATGTTATTGTTATCAACTGCCTCATCTATGCCAATTTATTAAAACAGTATCAGCACATTGGTTCTGACACCAACAAGCAACACCTACAATTATAACAGGAACCTAGTAGCTCTGCATGCAACTGTGGAGATGTCTCAACATTCTTAAATTTCTCAAGATGTGCTACAACTGCTTGCAGTTGGACGAGGATTTAAATTAAACTAGTCACCTCACAGTCACTGAATATAACAATAAATAATACTACAATTACTAATGGTTCTTCTCACATGTGCACACAACTGAAGCAATCTGTATTCTATTCAAATTGGTGTCTTCTTGCTTTAGTGCAATGCCTATAATAACTTTAATTGGATTATATGTTTTCCACCCAGGGCCAGTGAGTTGGAAGTCGCACCAGGCTATTACGAGTTGTGGCTGTTTTTAACTATTGCCTAACTGGGATACCAAAATTTTTAAAATTTATTTTCAACAAAACAAAATGTCAACCTTTTCTAACCTGAAAAAAAAAAAAGAATTGTGAAAATAGTTCAAAATGGCCTTAACTTGTAATAGCCCGGCTTGACTTTCGACTCACTGGCTCTGGATGCAAGACATATCAGAAATGTATCAATTATAAATATATCCTTATTTAATTTATAGTTGGAAGCCTCTAGCCCTCAATCATGATGGACAGAGAAGACTGTGCACATCTTGTCTGGATGACCCCAAATATTAGGGGCTCGGTAGAAGAAAGACGATGTAAAGAAGGCTGTTTGCTTACACTGAATATTTGTACAGGCTGTTGGATAGCTCCTGTCTTGGCTGGCTGTACGGCTGTTCCAGTCTAGCAGGCAGCTGACCCAGACCTGTGCCATGCAGGATACCTGGTGGGCAAGTGACAGGGATGACAGATTAGCCAAACCATTTAACAATCAAATCTACAAGAATCACAGAATGGCTAAGTGAGAAAAGGCTCACTGAATGACTGATTTACTTAGCAGTAGTGAAAGAGGTAGGATACTACATGTGTTTGAAAAGTAGAACTTCCAGGCAAGGGAAAGATACCTAATTCAACTTTCTGACAAAAGAAATATTTCTGATTGTGCTGTTCCCCCTTTCCATACACAAACTAGGCGAACCCAATACAAGTACAGTGAACACTCACTTTACTGTCAGTTCAACTATTGTCCAAAGCAATGACACTTATGAATTAAATAACATTTCATTTTCAGCCTGAACTTCTGTGGCTTGTCAAGGCTGGCTAAGAAATTCCGTGGTCATGCCCATAGGTTTTGAGAACATCAAAGGCAAAACTTCTTTCAAAATATGCAAGCAAACTCTGAATTATGGAAAACCTAAGCATATCAGTTCTTACCCTGCCTTGTCTATGACAAAAATTTTGTAGCCCCATTAGAGATTAATCTTACTTCTAATCTTTTTGAATATTTCTACCAATACAAATCAACTTCGTAACTATGGAAAGACCTCAGCCTGATGTCAGTTCTTACCTTGTCCAGTCTGTGAGACAAATTCCGCAGCCCCACCAATAGGTTTGGTGAACACGCCCACCAGACCTTTCCCCATGCCAGTGACAAAGCCTGAGGCAGCCGAGGATGCTGACCCTCTCCTCTCGTCCTGGCTACCTGAGGCCAGAAAGGTTTGGATAGGCTGGTCTGCCAGGCCGGCAACAGCACCTGTGGAGATAAAGGAGGCAACAAAAATGTCAGAAACTAAACAGATAGATCATAATAATACTCATATCAGTAATCAATCAGTTTTGAAATGTGACAGTTTAGAGTTATTCACTTAATGTGCAGTTATAAGTTAAACACTAAATATAAGGAAATGAATCGCTAGATCCACAATTTCTTTCTTAAAGACAAAGCCTTGAGTTCAGATTGAAGTAAATCTCCAAACATCCTGCCACCAACATCTCTCTGGTCTGACTTGATATGCATTAAGTTAAGATTTAACATACTATGTAAAGGATAGTGCATATCAATATCTACATAATCTGATCTCAAGCAGACTTGAACATCGTTTTTAATAAAGAGTGAGAAAAAATTGAGCATCTGTAAAACATTTTGATGAATTTAACTATGCAAAATATGAATGAGCAAATGACCAATAATATGAGCATCACTACAAAAGTTTCCAGATCTGGACAGGTGGACCTGACCATCTAATTGATGTTTGCAAGTATGACATATAAATACAATGGTCTACCCAGTCGTCGGGAGACAAAAAAAAGTGGATTCTTCGCTGTATAGGTTCTTAGGCGAACCGAAAAGTTATGCAACCTATCTAACCACAGACTGTCTTCACAACTATAATAAGCTGATCGTTACCGTTAGTTAAAGATTTATCTATGTGAATAAGTAAAGCCTTTTTCTCTGTGTGTATTATAATCAGATGTAGCAATTCCTGATCTTTTAGCGTATAGTTACATCAATACTGCTCAGCGCTTAAACATCGTGTGATGTATCCATGTTGAAAACATGAGATTGCCATGCTACACCGTGGATAATTGCACAAGTGATTCAAGTGTTTACAGACCGACCAAAGTAGCAAAAGAGCTGACCAGTCATGAGGCTAAACTTACACCTCCTTATCCACAAAGACAATCACAAATGCTGTCCTACGTGTTGTCAAACAAAGAAATGGTTATGGGTTAGTCAACAATGGGGCTTGATTATGCAGTCATACATCAACCATCACTTCCACTCCTTTGTCTACCTGTTCCCTCCACCTCTGTTCCCATTTTACTGCACATCTAGAACTGTATGTGTCTCTCAAGTGGACAGAAGTGTGACTATCTACTTTAGTGAGTTTTCTTAAGTTCACCGCAAATATTCAATGCTGAGATTTTTTTCGCCATGAAAGTTTACATGCTGTCACTTGCTCTTCTGCACTCTCACAACTCAGTTTCTTTTAGTTTGGTGTATTTAAAGGTGTCTTGGGGTGGAGTGTCTGGCCAAGAACAATGTCATGCTGTGATTCCATTATCCTTAACTCACTCAATGTCTTTGTCACCACTGTGATGATGACAGGTCCCCCTATGTCTTAATGACGATATCGCCAGAGTGGTGATCGCAACTTCTGATTTTTTTTCTGACCTAATGGACACTACCGTGTGGACAATGTTTACACCTTTAGATTTCTTGGTCATTTCCCTTTAATTTGAGACCAGTTGTAGCTCTTTAACATTAGAGGTTTTTTTTTTTTTTTTGTGATTTTTTTTTTCCCGGGTCACTGACAAGCGTGACAATGGCTGCGCCCAAATTTAGGTCCTTTTTGAAAATTCATAATAAAAAAACTAATAAAGATGAAACAAAGCTGTTTTCTGCAGTATACAGGTAATTTTATAAACAATGAACACAGAAAATTTCATCAGTGTATCTTTTGTAGTTTAGTCACAGTGATTTTTTAGAAATACCATCAAAACGTTGGTGGTGAGGGAATATCAGCTGAAAAATGGTTGACACTGAGTGAGTTAATCACCTGACCTGGCATCTCGTGACTTCTTTCTTTACCCATACAGCTAAGAACAGCTGTGTGGAACGAAAGTATGTGAATCCTGCCAAAAAGCCACTGAAACTCGTAATGCAGAGGTCATGTTAATGCCAACGTCAAGGAGTGGTAGGAATGCTTCAATTTTTGGTTAATAAGGATGAAATCATGCAAGGTATCCAAGGGCGAGTACTTTAAGAGGATGTCAAATATGTTGGTAATATCTTTCCTCTTTCTAACCAAAGCTGGAAACTTTTGCAGTGATAATCGTTGAAATGTCCTATATTTGACAGTATCAGGCTAATAAAAAAGATCTGATCAGAGACAAGCTCGTACAGTAGGCAAGACATTGAAAACAAATTGTATATCCAGAAATCAGTGACATCACTAGAAGTTTTCTGTATCACCCATTTGTTTGCACCGAGTCACAGAAGCAGCTGTGTAGCTGGGAGACACCAAGAATTTACCCAATAGGCTGATGCCAAATCCCGTCAGACCCTGCCGTAGACCATCTGACACGCCCACAGGCCGGTTCCTGCGGTTCTCCTCTTGGCGCTCCAGATGAGAAGAGTCAAAGGAAAGACGATCCATGTTGCGGGAGACACTTGAGGCAAAGTTGGTGACCGATGTTATCATACCTGTGTTAAATTTAACAGGCAAAATCACTTATTACTGGCAGTATCAAATTAGACAAACCGTATGATATCCTTTGAAAGCACTGAGTGGATTTCTTTAAGTGGAGAGATCAATGGCTACAAGAATATTTTTGTTCTGGATGCAAGTAAGTTAAAGGGTGGTGGTGATTTAGAATGGGAGATACTCAAGGGTAGCAGTATCTCTTACATAAATATTTATGTGCTACACTGGCATCTTTTCTTTTTTTTTTTTTTTAAACTTTTTTTCTTAGTTAACTGTGGAACATTCTCCTCAAAAACCTTACTTACAAGTAAATGAATTATCTGTGATCCCTCTGTTAAATATATGCCATTCTAAAAGATAAGGGTGGAGCAAGACTTGTATCATTAGAATATAAAAAAAAAAAAAACAGAATATACACCTAACACTGAATAATGATTTAAATATAAAATATGTATTAATTAACTTGGTTCAGGAAAAAAACAATCTGACATCATATGAAACACAATGTAAACTATAAGGATCTTGAGAATCTATTCAAAGAATATATCAAATTATCACTGCATGCCAAAATTATAAAGCTTTAGAACAAATACATTACATATCTGCACACACATATACAAACCTGTGATAATTGAGTTATTGTAAAGTCAATATAATCATATTTGTGCTCACATACTTCTAGAAATAACAACCCAAAACACTCATGGGCTGATCAAGACTAATGTCTGACCAGAGACTGTATGGGTCGTTCACTTATGACGTTTCGCTTCCGCGTCCCCCCACCATTCTGTTGTTTACATTTCAAACACGGAAGTAAATCACTTATGATGTTTCGCTTCCGCGTCCACCTCACTGTCAATTGTTTACACTTCAAACACGGAAGTAAATCATTTATGACGTTTCGCTTCCGCGTCTGCTCACCAAAAATTCGCATCCAAACACGGAAGTAAACACGAACATGGAAAGGATCTATAGACTTGACCTGTGAAAACATTTTTTTTACTAGACTCCCAAGGCCCTGAGATAAGGCCTTTCACAAAGGCCTCTTGTCCTCTGGTCACACACTGCCAAAAACAAAAACTTATGATCCTGGTTCCACACACAGTTGATTGTTTCAAATGTTTGATTGGAGAGTGTGTAGACTTTACTCATGGAGGCACTTTTTACTTAATTTCCCACACCCTGCGGCAAGCCACCTACAGAAGCCTCTGCTCTTCATATGACACATTAGTGTAAACATGAACTTACGATCCTGATTCTACCTTGGGCTGATCACAATCAATGTTGCATGCGGAAAATGAGTCTGATAATTAATTAGGTATTTTAATTAAAATCACATGACCTAGGAAACATCGCTCACATGTGGCTTTGTTTACATGATGTGACAAGTCTGAGAGCTCATCATTCGTCCAGATTTGTCTGCCATGCGCAAGTAAACAAAGCCACATGTGAGCGATGTTCACTAGGTCATCATGTGATTTTGAAAAAAATACCTAATTTTCCACTTCTCAAAATTTATAGATCTAGATCTAGATCTAGGTCTACTGAAAGCCAATTGGTTAAAGACAGATTTAAAGTTAAAGTTAGACATAGTGAAACCAGTATTTAAAAATGGTTGATCGCCACGAGCATCGTGGCAAACGCATCACCGAAACTTGCGAAAGCCTACCGTTACAAAACTAGATCTAGATTCTAGATCTAGAGATCTAGATCTAGATCTAGATCTAGATCTAGAACTCCACAATTCTCAAAAAGTGCATCTTGCTTACCATCTGCTGATTCTGCCATGGCAGTCACACATTTGACTCTTAAAACTTTGTAGATCTACAGAGGAGATCAATGTTGTAGTGACTTCCGATCGTCTCCACGGACTGATTCACTGAAAAAGACAAAAATTGCCGGTCGTTTCCTGGAAGCGGATTCGCAGTTAATAAGAAAGTTAGTATCGATATTGGACAAAGTAATGTTCATTAAAATGCTGTCACATACTACAACAACACCATGCAAGTAGGTCTAAATTGGTGATATTATTTCATCCGGCGACTGGTTGCCATTAACGGCCAATTAAAAGAAAGAACAAAAAGGTTTAACAATGAGTTGAAATGTTCCACTTCAGTTGCACATAGATGTATATTTTGTTTGTCGTGTAATTATTTTAGAAACTAAAACTGAAAGAAAGTTGTTTCTGATAACGAAACAAATAATATTATAAGTATAAATCTATATATGTATGAAATCAGTGGGTGTTAGACCTCTAATTCATGCCTCAGATGTTAATGAAATACTAGTTTTTTTTTCTTTACTGTATCTTTATTAGAAGAACAATCTGTGATGAGTCAAAATGCAGAGAAAATGCTTCAGTAGGACAGTTTCATCACTGAAAATGGGCATTTCCGATACCGAAACAAACTTCATGGGTATTCTTACGGTTACGTTTTCTTTCAGCCACCTGCGGACGGCTATCTCGCTGAGTATTCATATTTATATATCATTATATAGTCTGTTATGCATTTTTTGTTGTTTTTAATCTATAAGTCTCGGGATATATATACAAATCGGATTGTGAAAGGGGTAGACCGCAGCCACTGCTAATGTAAACAAATCAGGCACTCGACGGAACAGTGCTAGTTTTATTTGATGGAGGAGTATGATTTACCACTGGTACGACTACTCTGCCAGAGTCATGATCCTTTGAAGGAAAATAAATTAGGAAACACACACAAAGTTGCAAATGAGCTATCAATAAGAAAATAAGTTTCAATTTTTAACATTGAATAGTTTTGCAAAAGTTGCCTGTTACTTTTTTTTTTTTTTTAAAGAAAAGAAAAGAACAACAGAAAACTCAGCCGTAATATATGCAATAAACATTTTGCTAAGTGCTCTATATTTTGAAATCATATTTACAATATAATAGGCTATCTGTCTGTCAGTCTGTATATCTCTCTGTTTGCTCTAATGTCTGTCAGTCTACCTGCCTATCTCCCTGTCTATATATGTCTTTGATTTATTCTTTCATTTTTTATCTATCTATCTATCTATCTATCTATCTATCTATCTATCTATCTATCTATCTATCTATCTATCTATCTAT
>JBCAUA010366232.1:0-18574 GCA_038406235.1 Peronia verruculata | reverse complement strand
TTGTCTTGGGGTGGGAGTGTGGGGTGGGGGGGTTGGGTTTTTTCCCCCCCCCCCCCCCCCCCCAGTCAATTCCCAGAGAGAATGTCCCAGTAAGACCGTCTTGCGTGACCAGAGCCGTTTCCCGCAGGCTGGCGATCAGACAGTTAAAGTACAACATGACAGTCCATTCCTCTCTCTGTCTACTCGCACACTCAGGCTGGGCAGGGGGGGTGGAAGGCGGGTATGCAAGTTAGAGAGCACAGGAAATGGCGCAAAAGAAAAACAGTAAAGAAAGACGTGGATCTGAGAGCCGCAATGTTTCTTGATTCTATGAAATGCGTATGTGTAACGTGAGTAACACAAAGCAATTAGAATAACACAAAAGTTCTTGGTTCCCCTTCAGTTTCTTATTTCTCTTCCTCATTCTTGATTATCTTGTGCAGTTGTTGCTGTTGTTGTTGTTAGTGCTGGTGGTGATTTTCTTCCTTTTTGTTTTCTTAACGTCGTAAGTTTTTCATTTTTCATTTTATGCGTGTTTCAAATAACAAGGGAACAAGTGATTTTCTTGTTGTTGTAATTCTTTGCAATGTTTGTCTTCAACCTCTTGTACTTGGCAAGGGCAAGCAACCTCGCTGGCTGAAAAATTATGGCAAATAGATGTGTGTGTGTGTGTGTGTGTGTGTTTTTAAACAACAAAGAACCGTCGAGATAACCTCCACCAGGAGGTTGAAAAACGTCCATAGAAGTAACGTAAAAATCATTAGGCTGATGTAAAAACACAGTGAAGCATTCTATGGTACAAAACAGCAAACACCAGTGATATCACAATGCTGATGATGACGTACCCGAGGCGGCAGACCAGAGACAATGTAATGCAACATTAGTGACAAAGCTATACGTCCTGCACGACCTACCCAGAGACCTAGGGAATGCTGAAATATGATTGTCCAACAGTCTGGAAATATTTCCAATGCAGAACCTCGGAAATCGAAATATGAATATTTCATCTCGCTGACACCGCTTTCACATTTTCAGTAATGGATACTCGCGCCAATCTTGACCTACTTAACAGAATAATCATTTGTTTTCCGTGCATATTATGTGGGCCATACAGACTTGCCTGCCTCTGAAAGGTTATGCAGTAGCAGCACTTCATGCTCTCAATTCTGTGTTCCTTGTATCTTCATTTTTTCGCATTTTGAGAAAATTGATGTTTTGTGTTTTTGCACGTAGGAGACAAGGACAAAACGATTTTCAAAATCTACCTGCCTGGGCAAGTGCTCTGGGAAATAATTACTTTGTATGGCAGATTTACTGTTCCCCTTTCATACGACATCTATATCTCCGTACAGCCCAACAGAGGAGATGGAGTAACAAAGAACTGAGCCCGAGACTTGTGGGTCGATCATTTTTACAGTTTCACCTCTGCACACATCCAAGTTTTCCGCTAGCATACAGAATCCTCTCTTTATCCCCTCTTCCACATCCCCTCTCAGATCACTCAACCTAACATCCCCAAAGAATATAATTATATCCCTTGTGTAATGTAGGCCCCATCTATTTTTCAACGTTTCCAAACTTGCTTGCGTACATAAGACTTCCATCACACAAGAGCATAGTGGTCTCGGAAAAGCGAGAGAAACATTACATTCGGTGTGGATAAATGTATCATTAAGAAACGAAATATGGCGACAGGATTGTGTTTAAACTGTGCAAAAGAAAGGAAATCGGAGATTTAAAAACGCCGACAGCACAGGCGTTAGCTCAGACAGAATACTGGGGATGTGCCAAAATATCAGTGTGATATATAGATCTATATGTAAAAGGCAAATATTTGGACAAGATGAGAGCATAGATATATTTATGGCCTCGGCGGCTGGAGTAGCTGAGAAGACTTCTTCAATCCATAGCAATAAAAAACAGACGTTTGAAGACCTTCCTCTGTCAACATTTCAGCAAGGTCAGGGTTAGATTGGTTCAGTGGAGTGGCTTTCTGCCATTGTGTGGGACTAAGGAAAAACTGTCTCATTATAATTATTATGTGCTCCTTTAAACTGTATAAGAAATAAACATGATAATAATAATAATTTTAAAATAATAATAATAATAGTTATACTCATCAAGGTAATTATAGAACGGTTCACCCCCAAGAGACAGGAAGTGTTGTGCAGAGATAAATGGTTTTACAGCCACAAAATAGAACATTGTTAGTACAAACTGAAGTAAAAAAAAAAAAAAGTTTAAAAAAGTTAAAAGTACCATCCCTTGATCCCCCAAGAGGGTCTTGGCCATTTCAGACCGCGTCGCTGCAGTGCAGCGCCACTGTACTTCCCCTGATATACAGCAGGTACCCGTTTTACAGAGGGGAGGGCTGAGAAAAATTGTCTGTTAAGTACCTTTCCTAAGGATACAACGTGCTACCGTTGCGATTCGAACCACCGACCTCTGCTTCCAAAGGCCGCAGCACAAACCACTGAGCTAACACGCCACTGTAAACCACCCACATCATAACATACAAGCCATAAAAGACAAATGTCTGCCTTTCGTTTAAGATGTTCGCTTTTGTTTTTCTTAAGCCTTTCAATCCTAAGAAAGTAGGATTATCTCGGCTTTTAGAAGATGCCAATTTTTGCTGAAAAATTTTATGGGTAGAAATTTGGAATTTGGAAATTTTGCCCCCACAGCGGCACTCAGCCTACTCTTCAATCAATTTTGAACTGCCAAGGGTTCTTTAACGTGCGAAACGTACAGACGGGACCTCCAAAATAAATTCGCCTTTATTCGAGAAGGCTAGACGTCGGGCTTCCCTATCCACAGGAACCAGGGGACCGTTGAGTCACTGAAAAAAATGCGGGTTTTTGATCTTCGTGCCCTGTCATCCCCCGATGCAGAACCCGCGAGTCGATCCCGGCCTGTTTTACTCCATGAGCAGACGCCATACCTATTGAGCCATTGCGTCACCCGTAAGATCTTCGCCTCCAACCATCGCTTTTTTGTATGGATCTATGGAATGTTAATGAGTACTGGAAACCACTGCTGAGGAAGTTGTGGTCAAAATGTTTTCTTTCTTCATTTAGCATTTATTCGCCATCCACCGGAAGTATTTTCTTCCGTCCCACAGAACTATTGGAAATTCTTATCACTGGACTACATGTATACTCCTGCCTACATTTTCAGAAGAGGAACACTAGGAGGGCCCAAACAATGTTCAAGAACAACTGTCTTCTCTCTTCGACACACCTTGAAAAATTAACCCTCTCATCTTCACATCATAGAGTTGGTTAATATGGACGCAAACAGACCATTTACTATTTAAGATTTTCGGTTTACAACGAGCTTATTGAATGATTTGTTTGTTTGTTGTTTGTTTTGGGGTTTAACTACACACCAGCACGATTACGGCTATATTATGCCAAACACGGTGAGAAACGTTTACATCTTAAGACGAAAAGAAGAAAGTATGCGTGGCAGAGGACAGGAGCAAGGAGACAGAGAAGAGATGTCACCACTAGAACGTCGATGATGGCACTTCATGAGAGACATCCCACCGACGGCGGGTTTTCACCACCTGCAGGTGGGAGCAAAGAATCTACAGATATATCCCGGAGCCCCACGGGGCATATTAAATGATTGTGCTACAAGCTTTCTTAAAAAATAGCACAATATCACCAGCAAAAAAACAAAACAAAACAATAATAATAAAAAATAAATATATTAAAAAAAAACAAGATGATGATGACAAGTCACAACCGCAAAAAAGCAACTGACATAAGAAAGACAAGAAATGCAATAAGTATAAAACGACAGCAAGGTAGCATCGATAAAAGCAGCAACCACAGCCGTGCACCATAAAAAACACCCGAAACAGAGAGAATGAACAAAAACAAAACAAAACAAAACAATACAAAACAACAACAACAACAACAAAAATGTAATATACGATAAAGCATTACAGACAAAATCAAGAAACTGCCGATCTGTGTAATAATTATAAATTAAAAGGCTGCAAATTCCTCCTCTACGATATGCTTTGTCAAACAGCCTATTTTGAGCTCTCGTGGAATGGCTCAGCCATGATATAAATCTGACTCGTTGGCCCATGTTTACAGCAGTTTAATAGCCCGGCCTAGCTTGCCTTGGTTTGCTCAAGGGACAGACATCCATAGAGCTATGGGACAGGAAGATCGTATCAACACCTTCATGAATGAGGCGATCGATGGCTCAGTGGGTAAAGGGAACGTGTGATATTGAGAGAACAACAACAACAAGACGCCCCCCCCCCCTCTCCCCAATCCCATCCCATCCGAGTTTCCCTACTCCCCTCTTCCAAATAGCATCTCTCGCCCCGAGCTGATAACTTGTCTCCCTTGGCAGTCTATTCAGTTTCCATCAACTTGTGCAATAACAATCAACAATAGTTTAACCCTGTTACAGATCGATTGCGGGTATGTGTGTTTCTTTCACGTCCGCTATTTTGAGTGGTGGGCGAAAAACAACTTCCCTGTTCGTGGTAATATACGCCTGCTTATTTACTTCCGCGTCCGCCATTTTGAGTGGCACATACAGTGGCTTTACCACAGAACCCCTGGGACGTAGAGTTCAGATGGTCTTGGTGGAATAGTTCATATTCGACTAAGCAAAAAACCTAGAAGCGTTTGGCCTTCTCGGGCTAAGAATAGAACAAGACTAGAACACCCACTGTTACCGCTCCGCTACGAGATCCGAGAACAACTGTCACCGGTCCCGCGAATTTGTATGTGCTTGTCTTTGTCAATAGATTTGTTCCGACCAAGCGAGCGGCTGGAAATCCCCTGATTAATTTTAGTAAGCTAGGGGGTACAAACACTTCAAACTGTTCTCATTGACACTGAAAAACAATAAAAATGCACGGGATCGGTGACAACTGTTATCAGATCTCGTGGTGGAGCGGCAACAAACACCAGTGAGTGTTCTATTTTAAGGAACCAACATAAGTGAGTAATCTATTTTATGCACAGATGTACAAATACTTCGCCGGGGATTTCCAGGTTTTTGCTTATTATGAACTTACTATTGAGTGAACACTTTGGAGTGTTTGTCATCCGCTACTAAAATTAGACGGGGATTTCCAGCCGTTTCCTTGGTTGAAACAAGTCTAGTGAAAAGGTGTCATTTAATAAATGTTTGGAATTCACAGTATATTTGTAACCTCTACTCAACAGCGAGACAGGCCGTAGCCGCAGTTTTGGTATCCAGGAGGCAATGACCAACCCGACAGTGGATTACTGATTTAAAAAAAAAAAAACAGCTAGGTAACTGTGTCAGAGATTTGGTATGGTTTGCCCTACCCGCAATGTGCCAAAGTCAGAATGTAAATTTTAAAAATTTAGTTACGTCATTACAGACGAATTCAAACCTCAATGGAAATGATCTCTATTAAACATACACAATCAAAACTTTCTGTTCTTTTCTCTTAACATTTTATTTACGAAGAAAAAAATAAAAAGTTACTTTCTTGTGGTTTTGCCGATTTTTAGAAACTGTTAGTTTGAAGACTACATGATTTATAGCTTATTATCTGTTTGTGTGCCTGCAGGCACATGTATAGCGCAAGAAAGGAGGAGCGGAGAAGGGGGAGGGGGGCTCAAGCGTGAGTGTGCATGACTTGCTTTTCTGTGTAGAATAACGGGGCTTTAAAAGCGGAAGTAGCCAGCGTAATAGTTATCCCATCATGAGATGTATGCAATACAAATAGGAGTAACACTTGCAACAAAAGCAAGGCTGGTGAAGACAAAGTAATAATAATAAAAAGAAGAAGAAGAAGATGAAGAGGAAGAAGAAGAAGAAGAGGAAGAAGAAGAAGAAGAAGAGATATCAAGAGCTACCAGAGGAAGCCAGTGACTCAGTGAGATAGGACTGGGTGTGTATTCACCTATGTAACGGACCTTTATACCTTTACAATAGAAGTGGTGAGTTTTAGTTCGGTGTAGTTTATCTATAATATTGGATCTTGACACGGACAATGAGCTAGGGCTGAGATTAGATTGTAAATAACACACTGTCGTTTTTATCGTATGCACTCAGCTATATGGTTGATCCTTATATAAGGATAAAGAGTTCTTGGAGCGTGTACTTACCTATGAAGTGGATTCCATGGCCCCATATGGATAAAAGAATGGATTTGGACATGTGTTTCGTATTTGCCTGGACTATAAATATAAGGATCCCCATACGGATAAAGAAATTAGGCTGTATTGAGCTACATATTATAGGATAGTCATTATAAAAGCCTCAGTCAATTGGTTAGTCAATGGCTAGGAAGTTCTTGACGCTGATTTACCTGTATGTTCATTATACCACAGTGTGAATCTTGCTAAGGATATTGTTATCCATATCGCCCACGCCAGCAACTGATGGCATCGAGAATATTTGTACAGTACATCTCTTGTCAGAGATGCCCTTGAAAACTCCAGATGAATCAAGGGTTAAGATTGTTTGTTCGTTTGTTTGTTTGTTTGTTTATTTGGACTGGAGTTTAACGGCACACCAGCAAGATCACTTGTGCCCAAAACGGTAAGATACGTTTACATATCAAGAAGAAGAGAGGAAAGAGAGCGGGACAGAAGACAGGAGCAAGAAAGAGAGAGAGAGAGAGAGGGAAGGAAAGAGAGAGAGAAGATATGTCACCCCCGGAACGTCGAGAATGGCATTCCATGAAAGACATCCCACCGATGGAGGGCTTTCAGCACCTGGAGGTGGGAACAAAGAACCTACCTATATAAGCCCCCCCCCCCCACCCCCCGGGGAGGAGAGGGTTAAGAAGAAGGAGCAGAAAAAAAAAAAAGACTTACCTATAAAGTGGATCCTGATATGGATAGAGAGTTTTGGCTGTAGCTGACCAGCAGCTTTTGGTCCTGGAATTCCAAAATGATGATGACAACGTTAACAAAGCTCTAGTAGAGAAAGAGGATGATGGTACATGCGACGATGGGCCTGATGATGATGGTGATGATGATGTCAATGTCGGATGAGACAAGGATGCTGTTGCTGACGACGGCGACGATGAGAGGGAGGAGAGACGGGTGATCAACGCTGACGTCCCAAGACCGTCCCCTTGTACAGCCTCCATGATGAAATCCATCACGTCTCTTAGAAGCTCCTGCGCTCGGACGTCGTGGTTGACCAGGAAGGCCTTAGTCCCCAAAGGAAAGTCCTTTAGGTCGCTTTCCCTCCGTGTATAAGCGTTCTCCGTGATAATCCAAGCGAAGCGGCTCCCACGAGGCAGGACTTTTTTGGCCAGGACAAATATCCGGTGGGTGAGCGAGGCCGTGGCGTGCAACACGAAGATACGAGAGCCATTTCGGCTGAGCTCTTTCAAAGTGTCGTTCAGGGCCTCGTCCGTAACTGCTCGAGAAATGAACACTTTATCCTCTATGGCCCATTTCCCGGAAGGGGTCAGCTCCCTTGGAAAGTATTGGTTGAAAAAAAAAAAAGAAAGAAAGAAAATAAACAAGATTACACATTTGTTAACAATGCAATACAACCAGAATTAATGATAAAAGAGAAAGGGTTAAAAAATACTAATTCGAGTTATGAAGGATCTGAAATACATCTGAAATTGTAGATACTAAGCTTACTAGAATGTAGTGGAGTGATCTTGCAAAATGATTGTTGAAACATATGGGTTGTCAAAATGGCGATGGCAGTCTACTGTGTGACTCGTAAAGTAATCGCTATAAGATAAGGACAATAGTAATCATATTTATTGAAATTAATCTTTATCATTTCAATATATTTTCTAATTAAAACATACAAATATTATACATGTAGTACACTCCAGGACATGGTACTTTAGAAAAGGGAGGAAAAAGTAGAAAAAGCAAGATCGGATTGGATAGTACAGGACAGACAGAGCACGATATGATAGGATAGGAGACATAATAAGATATGATAGGACAGGATAGGACAGAAAAGGTAGGACAAGACAGGATAGGATAAGGACAGGCAGGACAGAATAACTAGAACAAGATAGGATAGGATAGGAAATATATGACGAGACAGCATCGGGCAGGATATGACACGATATGATAGGAACAATAAGGCAAGACAGAAACAATAGGATAGGATAGGACACGATAGGACAAAACGGTACTGGATAGGATAGGATAGGATAGGATAGGATAGGATAGGATAAGACAGCATAAGATAGGATTAGATAGGATAACATAGGATAAGTCAATGGTGGAAATTACATGACAGGATAGGACCGGACACAGCTGAGAAGGTCAAATTAGGCTGAGCTAAGCTAGGTAAGGTTCGCCAGGTTAGCCTATGATAGGATAGGAAAGGATAGGAGAGAACAGGATGTCATGATACAGTACAAGTTAAAATACAACAGGACAGACAGAACACGACAGGATATGATAGGATATAGGATAAGAGGGACATCCTAGGTCAAAATAGGTGACATAGTACGAGCTAAGATGGGACAGGCAGGATAAGATAGGACAAACTATAATAAGATAGGACAGGATAGGTAAAAATGTGGCACAGTATGTCAGTATGGGATAAGATAGGTAAAGATAGGACAGGATGAGATAGGACAGGATAGGATAAGACATGACAGGCTAGGTTAAGATACGACAGAATAGGACAGAATAGGATAGCTTAGAGTGGGTGGCACAGTATGAGATAAGACTGGACGGGATAGGATAAGATAGAACAGGGTAGGACAGGGTAGGATAAGATACGACAGGATAGGACAGAATAGGATAGCTTAGAGTGGGTGGCACAGTATGAGATAAGACTGGACGGGATAGGATAAGATAGGATAGGATAGGATGATAGGACAGGGTAGGATAAGCTACGACAGGAAGAACAGGATATGATTGGTCAGAGTAGCTGGCACAGTATGAGATAAGATAAGATAAGACTGGATAGGATAAGATAGGACAGGATAGGTCAGGGTGGGGTGACACAGTATGAGATAAGATAAGACAAGGTGGAGGGAGGGGGGGGGGCAGGTGGATGGGACACCACAGACCAAGGTTACAGAGGTCTTAACACTTTAACTACGGAAGCCCACAAGAGTTAAGATTTGTAAGTCTTTATGGTGGTTGTCCCAAAGTAACAATAAGCATTCCTGGTAAAAAAGAAATGATAAAGATAGTTAATTTAAAATAAAATAAAAAAAGGACTATGATAATGTCCTATGTCTGATACGAGATTGGCCATTAACTGTTAATATACGTGCTTTGTTTGCGCTTCGTATAGAAAGGGTTAAGGCCACAAGTCCGTTTAGGTTCTGCTATTGTCCACCTTGCTGGGTCCCTCACCTGAAGGTCCTGTGAAAGCCGTCATGGCGGAGTTCCTCCTGTGTGACCAAAGTCACTCTGTACCAGAAGTTGACCGCCAGCAAACTGACCAAGCCTCGGGCCAGATGTTTGTTGGAGGGCTGCAAGCTCAGAAATAACGGGTTGTGGACCTGGGAAAAACAATGATTACATCAATCAATCAGTCAATCAATCAAACAATCGATGAATCAATCAATCAATTAACCAACCGATCAATCAGCTCATAAACCAATCAATCAATCAGCAGTAGAGATCAATCAATCACACAATGTCGATCAATCAATCAGTGTCAATGTTAAAAAATCAATCAAATGCATTAGATAACCAATAAATCAGTCAGTCAGTAGAGAATATTTATTTTACAAACACGTCATGGCAATTCCACTTAGTAAATCATTAAACACAGAGTATATTTTTTTAATGAAACAACTGACCAGACAACCAACCATACAATCAGTCAAACTACCAACCAATCTACCAAGCTGCTGACAAACGAATCATTTAACTAACAGGTCAATTAGCCAATTAATCAATCAGCCAGCGAGTCAACACTTAACTAGGCACCCAAATGAGAAAGCAATCAACCTGCTTAATTTTACAGCCATAAATTATGGATTTCGCTCATGAACGCAACAAGCCGGGGATCATGGTTGTCATTCCCTTTATTTTGAATTCATAATAACTAATTTACTGATAATCGTTGGAGTCTCTGATACTTTGCAGAGAGCATAGACCTAGGCTACTTTCCGTCACAACCATCTTCATACCCCATTCTACAGTTTTCAGTTTCATATTAAAGAGTTAGCTTCATTTTCTAAAATAAACACAGTATTAGGCTACGCATTGAACCGATTTTATATTTAACAATTACCTTTACATTAAAAAAAAAAAAAAGTAAATGTACCATCCCTTGAACCCGAGAGGGGACACTGGCTTCGCCGTTTGTCGCCTCAGTGCAGCGCCACTGTACCCGTTTTACAGATGGGTGGGCTGAGGAAAATTGTGTGTTAAGTATCTTTCCTAAGGATACAACATGCAACCGTTGCGATCGAACCACCGACCTCTGTTTCTAAAGACCGCAGCACAAATCACTGAGCCAACAAGCCACAAATGGTAGGCACAATGAAGTGATTTAGGTTTTGCAAATATGGCTCTAGCTTTCATTTTGTAGCAGATCATGACAGGAAACTCGTATCATAAGTGGGAGATGCAAAGTAAAAAAAAGTATAGATCTAATGTGTACATCCTGTCTTCTGCTACCTTTAATTGCCTTCTGATAAAAACTAGATCTGCCTCAGTTGAAACATCTTGTAGAAAAAATATAGAGATCAATAATGAGAAGGTCTGTTGAAAACTATCTAAATCTATCTCGAGTAACAAATGCTCAAACAAGCTAACTTGTAGAATCTAGATCTAGATGTAGTGCAGCATAATTGATGATCTTGGCGATAATCTGATGAAATTCGAGAAGAGACTCAAACTCTATCAGAAAAGCAAAGAAAGCATAAAGTCGTATTAGATATACCGATTATTGATTCGTACCTACTTTGAGATTTACTTGTTAGTAATTTTATTAAGAAAAAAAAAAAAAAGTGAGGTAGATCTAGATCTAAAGTTATTATGCATCTAATCGTAATTAAAAAAAAAAAAAAAATGAGGTGAAGTTATTATGCATGGATCTAGATCTATAATTATAATTATGTAGATATCTAGATCGAGATCAAGGAGCTCACAGAGTTGTCTATTGAATTTTCTGCCCTCCATGTCCTGCCGTCATATTGTACTTCACAGAATAATCAAATCATTATTTACTTTTTGTCTGTTTCCATGGGGCCACGGAATATTATTCCCCAAGAGGGTAGTAATTAGGAATATAGATCTAATAGCCACCCTCACTTGCAGACAAAGTCGAGGGAGGCGTCTGCTAGATTTGTGCAGTCAGTTCTTTCCCTTAGATCTAGTACCTCTTCCGCTATCGGAGATAAAGTCGGTATCTGTAGAGCAGGAGCGTTATCTCCCTTAGGCCTTGTAAACAGTCCGATTGGCGATGCCAAAGTCCAAGAAGAAACTAAATTGACATAGATCCAAGATCTAGATGTAGATCTGATGGCATGGTTATGTCACTGAACTTTGTAATCGGTGTTTGTTTTCACAGGTTAATTGTAGACTGATGTTTATGCCAGAAAAGCTTTTGAGTGCTCTGTTGTATTGAGTTTGAGTGGATCAAATTAGATCTAATCTAGATATTAAGATCTATTCTAGATCTAGAGATCACGTTGGGACGATGGCGGCAGTATTGAAACACTGGAGAGAATCCGCCTCTCTAATACTTGTTACTGCCTCTAAGCTTTCCAGAGGCCTTGCATTTCAGTTAACAAATACTGCTAACGAAGCACAGCGGACTCCTTCAAATGAAGACTATGATGTCCTAATGTTGAAGCGAAGCAGCAAAAGTAAATTCATGCCTAACTTATATGTTTTCCCTGGAGGTGTTGCTGTTGACAGTGATTTCTCTGCCGAATGGATCACATTGTTCCGCAAGCTGGGTCAGGATCGCCAGCACAGATTGTTCAGGCAATTATCTGAGGGATCTTCAAATGCAGCACCCATGTTTACACGAAAAAGAGATGCAGCTTTCTCTGCAATTCCTCCTGACGTAGCATTCCGCATCTGTGCAATTCGGGAAACCTTTGAGGAGTCGGGAGTATTGCTAGCTCAACATGCGCAACATCCTCAAACAAAAACAAAGGTTCAGAATTCACGAGGTCAAGGGTCAAGTTCAGCCTCCCTTCTTCACACAGACAGAGTTATAAAACAGTGGCGGAATCGTGTAAATGATGATCCAAATGAGTTTCTTAAGATGTGTTTAGAACTGGAACTAATTCCTGAAATCTGGACTTTGCATGAATGGGGAAACTGGTTAACACCTACCACAGCAGCAGAGAACAGGCGGCGTTTTGACACGGTTTTCTATGTTTGCTGTGTTGATCATAAACCAGATGCTACAGATGACGCTGCAGAAACTGTCAATGCTGTGGTAATCTTTTTTTTTGTCTCTCTACATTTTATTTTACTGAACTTTTTACAAAACCATTTTTAAAAACAGGACACCTTCTCCAATCATGATCTATTTTAGAACACTAAAACTAGAATATCGTAGACATGACTCGATCATTATAAATGAGTGAGATCAAGACAGGCCCTATAAAATACTGATGGAATTAATCAAGATGGCACTCAAAGAGCTGGATGTTACAAGCTACCAAAAATTTCAACTTATTTTCCTTTTCCTCTTTTTTTTTTTTTTTCCCACTCATTCTGATTTTAAAATAGGGACGTAATGTGCATGGCGTTTGAAGAAAAATTTTGAAAGGATAGAGATGATGATTTTTGTTTATTTTTCTTTAAGCCTGCAATCCTCAGAAAGTAGGATCATCTCAGCTTTAAAAGTGATGACTTGAAATTGGTACAGGGACCAAATATTGAAAATTCTGACAAACCCTCAGATCTGAAAAAATGTGAACCAGTTGACAAAATTTAAAAAAAAAAAAAATTCTACTGATATTTAAACATCTTCAAGGAATCTGTCAGATGAAAATGAAATTGTAATGCGTCATCAAGAAGATGGCTATCACTTCAGTTCTCTGGTTACACATGGATGGATGTTTGTATACAGTAAGTCTGAAAAATGCCATACTATACATGATTTATTTTGCAATATATGCATATTAAGGCCAGCTGTTATATGTCATATATAACTGAAAAAAAGTTGTTATTTACCAGTACTATTAATTGATTTCATTTGTAAGCTATACACTCTCTTCTTTTTCCTTTTAACAGTGGGCACCCCCAACAGCAATATTGTTGTCGCACTTCAAAAAACAGGGGAACCTAGCACCGCCACAGGTTTACGAACTTTCCAAGCTCTTGAACTTCAGAACCGTTGCAGAACTGTTGCAGGCTATGTCCCAACCAAATCACGAAAGAACTGAGAGATATTTCCCAGTCATTGTGGCATGCAAAGATTATATACTTGGCCCTCTGCCAGGTACATGCCATGGTATTTCCTTGTCATTGTGTTCAAAGGGACTTTATATCCTTCATGACTCAAAGTTAATTGGATTTTCATTGTGTACAGCAAAATGTAAAACTTCATGGCTGAGATAGCCCTACCCATAAAGGAATAAAAGGCCAAATAAAATCTGACCTGACAACTGGCACCTCTGAGGCATGATGGACAATTCAAATGGGTCAGTGGGAGGTGGACGGAGTTGTTGGCTGTAGTAATGAATTAATATTTAGTCATTTTGAATAAATGGAGAAGATTCAGCCAGTAGGATGGCCTAGTTAATTTGTATCAGGGTGACCTGGATGTGACACAAATAGGTAGTTTTTTAAATAAATCAGTCCCTCTATTTAGTTTATGCAGTGTGAGATATTAGATCTAAAGAAGGTAGCCCTTAAGTTAAAATCTCTATGTCGTGCATTAATGGCTTCAGTTCACTCCAGTTATTTTGATCACTATTGATCAGTTTTACACATTTGAAAGCTTTTGTATTCTTAACCTGACACCAGGAGGGATTCTGTGACTGAAACTAGAAATTTGAAGGCAAATTTTACTAAAACGAAACAAAAACATTTAGATACTATGTGAAGATCTTTCAGGAATTACATTAATTTTTTATTTTCTCCATTTTTATAAATATCTCCTTTAAAATTAAGATATTTTCAGAATTTAGAAATTTCATCTTTTCCATTTCTGTACATGTTTGAACTAAGATTAAGGCAATCTGAACAGTTACAAGATAAAGCTGTATCTAGTGTGAGTATTAGATATTGTGAATGAATGATAATTTTAATGATCTGGAAATTCTGTATTTTTCTGTTTTATTCTATCTTTTCTTCCCAGCTTGGTATGACATGTTGAAATATGTTGCTTGCCCAGATTATAGTTTCTAGACAGTTTGTAAATTATGAAATTTTCATTTTATTTATTTATTTATTTTTTTTTTTTTCATTTACACTTTCAGGTGATGACTTGTACCCCACAGATCCAGATTTGGACTCGAATGTTAACATTTCAGCATATGAAGAATCATTAGAAGAACTATCAAAGATGTACCCGAACTACAACAGAACCTGCATGCCAAGAAAGAATGCTCCGCCTGGTTTGTTGGTCCAGTATTCAATCCAGCCTCGGAAAGGCCATGTGGGACCTAATACTGAGAAGCTGAACAAGATTCTCTTAGCATCGAAACTTTGAACATATTCACATAAGTCTACGTCAACAACTGCAATAGACCTACATGTAATGCTGGCAGGAGTGTCAAACTTTTTATCTCTCAGGGAAACCAATTCTGTTGGTATGAAAGCTTTATTATCTGGTCCTTAACTTTTTACCTGTATAACTGCAAAACAAAATTTATAAACTTCATGACATTTAAGGCGTGACATGATGAAATCAAGTGTTCGTCAATCTGAATCGACTGGAGAAATCACGTTTTTCAACAGTGAATGAATTTTCAACACAAATTTTTTATCTTCACAGAACCCTTCTATATCAATCTAAAAATGTATTTCAGAGTTTAATTTGCTGAAACAGATTGAGTAAAAACCCCAAAATTGTGATTTAAAGGCACGGCCTAATAAAGATTAACAAAGGTGATCCGCAATTTTCTCACTAAATTCACCTGCAGCAACAGGTCACCACCATTGTCTTTAATTGCCAATACCTCGATTTCTACTTAAGTAGAACAAAAATTTCTGCATACACAGAAAGGGAGATGAATAATCTTCACAGTGATACCAATAACTCCATATGCTCAAACTTTGACAAGAGCTTGATTTCATCTTGTTGCATCTCATTTAATGATAACAAATTAAAATTTAGCATATCATTCTAGTGATATAGAAATCTTTAGGGGAGGAGGAAGGACGGATTTAACTCATCTGCTCATTGATAGCATGAGCAAGACAGACTGATTTAAGGAGGAAAAAAAAAAAAAGCTGATATTATGTAGATTACTCATGCTCTATACAGTGGTCTCTGCCTAAGAACCCAGTCATCAGTAGATAAAGAAAATGCATTCTTAGGCAGATTGAAAAGTTATGTAACCCGTCTGACCACAGATTGTCTTTACCACTATGATTAGTTGATTGTAACCATTATTTAAAGTGTATCTATGCGATTAAGTATAGGCTTCTTCCCTGTGTGTGTTATAATTAGATCTAGCAAAAAAAATCTTCTTTTAGTATATAATTACACCAATATTGCCCAGCATTTTAACGTCGAGTGAGTTTTCACACAACAGTATCATTGTTGAAAACATGATATTGTTATGCTGCCTTACTGATTACTGCACGAGTGACTCAAGTATTTATAGGACCGTAGTAGCAAAACAAGTGACCAATCAGGAGGCTAAACTCACCCCTCCTGATCCACAGATCACAAGTGCCGTCCCACATGTTGTCAAACAAAGACAGGTTGCAAGTTAGTCCACAGTGTAGCCTAATTATGCAGTCATACATCAACCATCACTTCAACCTCTCAGTCTACCTGTTCTCTCCACCTCTATCAACATTTTACTGCACATCTAGCAGTGCGTGTTTCTCTCAAGTGGACAATGATATGATATGAAATTACACCATAAGTACATATGTACTTGCATGTCTTGGCCCGACAGCGGACTCTCAGGTGGATTTTTTTACTTTGGAGCAGGTTCTTAAAGGGGTAAATTATAGAAGAAACAATTCCATTTCACAGCAAAGGCAGGTTCAAAGGTGGACTGGGCTCCTAGGCAGAGACCACTGTATGTTGACTGGAGAAGAGGCATTATATTATAAAGACTACTATGTTGGGATATGATGAATGTACATGTCTGCAAGGACCTGCAAAAAGTAACCTCTTCACTCAAATGGGAGTGTAATACCAAAACAGTTCCCTAGCCCTTTACTCATATAACACTACCTTGAAAAATGTTCCCTGGATATCTATTCTGTTAAAGACTGTGTTCATTAATGGGCTGTTTTCTCATGCAGTCAATGTGGTTTTCTACTGGTGATGAAATCCCCACCAGCATGGGCATCAGCTAGTTTGTGTGATGTGTGATTTTTGAAATATCCAAGTGTATTTGTTAGTCAGATTGTAGACATACGTGTATACTGGCATTTGTGACTGGTGTGGAGTGGCCACTGTATTACAGAACAGCATAATTTTTAAATATTTTATCATGGCCAGTAAATTTATAACATTATACAGTTTTACGAGCACAATTTTATGTACAGGTAATGTTTTATGTTCACAACATGTCCCAGACAAAAAGTTTTGTGAGCTCAACCCAAACTGCTTTAGCTGATACTGTGATGATTTTCTTTGATCTTTTTTTCTTTTCTTTTTTTTTTTAAAGGAGTAAGGAATAGTGGGAAAGGGGAAGAGAAAGCTGAGAAAGAGAAGAAAGAATGAAGAACAAAAGCATATCAAATGAAAGTCGACAGAACCATCTTGAGACTTTATCAGAGTTAGTGCTGTGCTTTTTCTATGAAGAGAAAAATCAACTCAACTGAAGATCAAGTGTTTTGAACTAAAGTGGAGCTGGCTGTATATCATCAACAATGTAAATTAAATAAACTCTAACATGAGTAAGGGAATTTCATCCCATGACCCATCATCATCTATTTCAGTGCCATATGTTTCATTCTTTCCCTAGGATACTTTCCTTGTCAGCCGGTCAATGACTTCGAGTTTGTCTGTGAATTTTAGTTGTAAGTTTTTTCTTATTGACGTGTGATATAGCATGATTGCAGACAGAATAAATAGCCATGTGTTTGCAGGGAAAAGCGAGCAACCAGGGATTGAGGAAAATTTGAAAGTAAAGAGCAGGTTTATATTTGCAGTCAAATATGTAACACTAATGGAGCATATGAATTTATTTGCATTATTTATTTTTTTATTGCTTATAGTGCACTGCCATGAATTTTCTAAATAAGATGGTGCAAAATGTTTTTGTGTGTGTTTTTTTTTTCATTTGTATTCAAGACCCTTTTTCAACTTTATCTCCATTTTACTGTCAACTTGCAAATATAAATGTATCTGCTTCCTCACAGGAGGTGAACGCCACTGTTAGCTGCATTATTTTTTTTTTTTTGCCACTGACATACATGTAATCTTTGGGGTAATAGCAGAAATCGGATCAGCCATGTTATGCTGACTTTGCATTTTTATTCAAGCTCTTATGTCATCTCCTTTGTGCAAAATATTGCCAAAGAATATATTTGCAATTTATAGTTGCTGTATCCTTGTTTGCCTAGAATTAATTGATAAGATCGAGCTAACTCAGAAGTATTTCGGTGGCTGAAATGATGTTGCTGTCTGTATTATCTTTCAACTCCATGGAGGCCATTTTCTTGAAAAGATATGACTCCTGTCCTTGCTTTCTTTGTTCCCACAAAACTCAGGGCCAGTTTTTTCATGCATGTATTGTGGTACATATCTATTGTTGTCACTGTCAGTCCACTATGACTTAAGTCAGTTTTATCTGTTCTGTGAAAATAGACAAAACATCATTTTGCACAGAGGACACTAATAATGTATATTATATCAATATGGCAAATGGCACTGAAGCTTTTAATGAATAAAATATAACAATGACTGACTTTCAGATCAGATCAGCTGCATAGCAGTAAATTGTAACTATTTTCATGACTCAGAAAATTGCTTTAGCGATCGTCTGTGACGATCTTCCTGTTTGTGAAAATCTTCCTATTTGTTCATCTGACATCACTCAGTATCTCTTACTGGCAATCAGTGACCTTGACAAGAGTTGTTCTCCTTTGTTTGTTCGCTAGTCCTGCTGATTTCATGAATTCTCATTCCGCTAGACTTCGTGATTTTGCCAAGAAGAGAAACTGATGGTCTGACATTTTTTTTTTCTCTCCCCCCCCCCCCCCCCCCCCCCCCAGTCTAGCCTTGAAAAACAATCTTCGTAAGTAATATGGTCTGTATGGGTTCTGTAGTGGATGGCCCCGTGTCTTAATTTTCCTTCCATTTATTACTGTCAGACACTAAATGAGAGTAAAGCTGTCTACAAAATCTGAAATAAGTATCTGGGTTAGAGGTTGCTGTGAATGACTACATGTGTCTTGTGACCAGGGCAAATGAGTTGGAGGTCACGCCCAGCGATTAAGATCTACAGTCGTTTTTAATTACTTTCCAACTAAGATACTAAAATTATTTTTGTTTTCACAAAACGATAATTAAGCCTTTT
>JBCAUA010366121.1:0-18576 GCA_038406235.1 Peronia verruculata | reverse complement strand
CCTTTTCCACAGGCAGTTGGCCTGTCTTTTCCCATAATGCGTCATTTCTTATCCTTTCTGGCCATTGTATCCTCAGGCTTCTTCTTCTTGAATATCACCTATGTTAAATGACTAGATTTCTACCACTGGCATGACGTGGGAATGTCAGTGAATTGATGAAGCGGATGACCTTGACAGACAGAAGGGTCATTGTGAAAGTTTGGTTATTTGGAAAGACAAACTTAAGCTAGACAATTGACTTTTGCACACGAATGATATAATATATATATATATATATATCAAATTTCAACAGTGGTTCAGATCATTGCCCCTTCTAGCTAGGCTGTACTGACGTCAGACACAGCATCACTGCCTACTCTTCAATTTTCTAGATTCACCAAGGATCTCTGATGCCAAGTCTTTCAAATGATGGTCTGTTATGAATGTTTGAAGGGATAATGGCCTAGAACTGCCATGCAAGTTCACTTGTTGTGTTAGGTGCTTGCACACTCTCAAAAGTGCAAATTCTCCTTTTGATTTGATAAATTCAAATGGGGTAGAGCTTATCTGGAAGATATTGCCTGATCTGATCACCCAGCAACGGGTGTTACCGAGGAGACAACAGCTTCTTTGAAAACTATGATCGAGCAAGATACAAAAATGACATGTAAGGAGATAAAATATTTTTTTAAGCTCTCAACGCCACTAGTTTGAGAAATTTTACATCAATGGTTACAGGTAGGTGGGCAAGGGTGGGTCCTACATCAGGTGACAGAACAACAAAAGCAGCATTGGCTTAATTTTGCTGTCATATGCTTGAAAGATTTGATGAAGGATGGCCCCACTTACAGGAACATTTTAACTGATGAAATGGTGTAAAGTATCAAAAGAGAAATACTTTGACTTTGAGATGATGTTTACTGTTTCTGTCAGAATCTGGAAAAACATTTGTATTGACCTTCTGTATATCCAACTACTGAGACTGGCGCACAGTCAGTTGTATATGTCATTGTAATTTGGAGTTTGGAGATGATGATAATGATAAATTGACACTTGACATTACATGACATTACAAGTAGATGTATGATTTATATATATTCATCCTATTTATCAGGTTATGATAGTTGACCAAGTGCAAACCATGTGATTACAATGTAGATGTATGTATACTTTGCAGTGCCTTTAATTTCACTGTATTCGCGAAAGACAGAAACATGAGAAATATTCAGTGATAACGTATTTTTACAGCCATGGTTTTACTCTTGTAAAGTGAAAATATATTCATGAATTATGTATTTTAACTATGATTCTTATTGGTTTCTCAGCTGTGATATTTTTTACCATTTTAATTTAAGAATGTATCATATTTTAGACAAGCTTAAACACTTCCTGCAAATCTAATTTTTTTTTTTTTTTTAAGTTAGGAGATCACTTACACTTGATCACTGCTTCTTTTAGGATCATTGTCCTCAATTCAGTTCAATGCTCTTGGTTGGTTTGTGTTGTCATCCATGAACTTAGAAAAGTAATAACTCGTGATGTATCATTGAGAGAATATAAGCAGATCTCATCTTCTGTTAAGAATAAAATCTGTTGTGAAACAAGACAACCTGTACCTTTCTTGCTAAATGTATGAAACTTAAACAACCAATCTGTGTCTCTTTCTTACACTACACTCCAGTCAGCTTATTTTGAAAAGTGGAATAAATGAGTAAAAAAAAACTCACAAAATCTTTCAAACACTGGAACAGAATACTAGACTCGTGTTTAAAGTAAAGAATGAATTTATTCCATGAGAACTCATCAATATTATTACATGGATTCCACATGGCAGTATTTAAAAAACTTGACCCCAATGATAAATAAAATTCAATGTATTCACTATCAAAATATTCATAATAAACTCATTCAACATAACTCTGACTGCAAATAAATAATAAACATTTAATCTGCTAGGGAAAAACTCGGACCACATCTAAACATTATGACTTGAGTACCAGAACCAGTCTGTCACATTATAACATAAAATCTGCATCAGGAAACAAAAATCAACAAAAACAAAAAATAGTTTTTTTTTGTTTTGTTTTTTTAAATGCAATTAAAAAAAAAAGAAAAAAGACAATCCAATTCCATCCCTCACTGATGTGTGACAATTTCCCTCAGATTTGAATTGATTACATGATTTGATTTGTACATTTAAAAAAAAAAAATGTGTTAACATTTATACTGTCATAAAAATGACAATGTTACCCTCCAAAAAAACAAATTAAAAAATTGTTCACAAAACATGTTTGAAAATTTCAATTATTTCACATGAACCTGCTTAAGACGCTAAACCAACAAGTCAATAGGTAACTGAATCTTGGTTTGTCGCAGAAACAAACAAAACAAAACTTGATCAATGAAAAAAAACATAGGTACATGTATAGTAAGATTGAAGGCAATCTGCACTCGAACCATTTAAGCTTTTATATAATAATTAATGAAGATATCTTGAACCTGCCTTTTTTTTTTTTAGAGAGATTTCCAGGAAACCTCTGGTTATCAATAATGAATGGATACTACGATACTGTGGTAAGAATTTAACCACTGGCAATAATCCACCAGGGATGCCAGTGTTTACATAAAATGCACTTGACACTTTTTTTTTTTCTAACTAGCTCCTAAAGTGTGTTGAAGAGAGGAAAAAAAAAGAAAGAAAAGAACAAGAAAAGAAAGTGATACTGTCATTCCACAAGTGCCCAAGTAATTTTTTATTCAGGATTTGAATGATGATGTTACTTATGATACATCATAACTCAATGGCAATTATTTAGTTTGTTAATTTAATGCTTTTTTTTTTTTTTTTAAGCAAATCCCTCTTCTGCCTTAAAGTTTGGTTTCTACTTTGTGTAATCAGTTTTCGTCTTTTCTCTCGAAACAACTAAAGCAGCTGTGAGCCATAAGGAAATGCAGTGAAGAAAAAAAAACAACAAAAAAACGCACACAAAGTTGAAAGGTTGCAGCAAACAAAAGGAAAAGTCAATGAAAGAATTTCCTCAGATAGAAATCTGAAAATCCATGCTATCACTGCATGTAATCTATTCTGAAACATTTAGAAGGATTTTGTTAAGGTAAAAAAGCATACTATACATACATTAATGAGTTCCATCACAAACATGTATGATGTACTTTGTCCTCATTTGATAGTTTATGAACATTAGTGCAGCATTATATTTTATTTAAAACAAACTATGGCAAAAATCATTGTGACAGACTACATACATGGAAATGCCGCTTTCACAATTTGAAATTCCCCCACTGAGGCCCGGGATTTATAAGTAGGTTATCTGCTCCCACCTGCAGGTGGTGTGAGCCTGCCATCAGTGGGGCGTCTCCCATGGAGTGCCATCCTCAACATTCCAAGGAAGACATCTGTCCTCTCTCTCCTTGCTCTTGTCTTCTGTCCCACTTTCTTTCCTCTTCTTCTTAACGTGTAAACATATCCTACCGTGTTTGACACAATACAGCCATAATCGCGCTGATGTGCCGTTAAACCCAAACACAGACAAACAAACAAATATGTAATAAAAGTTGCCAAATTAAATACATGTATATAGTAAGCATTACAGATAGGGGAAAAAAGAACAGTTCTGATTTGATTGTAGACAGCACCAATGCTTTCTCGTGTTAAATGCCAAATTTGTAACAGATATGTGCAAGACTGAATGACCCAAACTTCCATGGACAAAAAAAAATAATACACTGCACAGATATATGTGCATGTAATTTGAAATGTTTGATTGGATCAATTTCAACCCATCAATGTCAGAGTTTCTGAGATTTGATAAGAAACATCAAGATATGTTTTGTTTTCTGAAAATAAGATGAATGTACCGTACTTGTCCATCTTGCTCTCTAATCTTAAGCACTGAAGAATTACAGAAAGATGGAAGAACATTTTTACCATGTCATGGTACATGCAATTTATTTTCACAGTACAGAACAGTGAGATGTGTTTGTATATTCTTTGAGTTTTCTCCTAGAAAATCTCACTTAAATCTATGTATATTGAAAAGAGTGACCATTTCTATTTTGGCATGATAGTTATGGTCATGGAAAGCAAACAGTAACAGCAGAGAAAGATATACAAACTAAGAATATTGCCACTGTGTTTTTCCATCTGCCTAAGTCTGATTATTCAAATAAGAGAGACAAAATGTGTTTTCCCAGTCTCCTTAGCCTTATTCAAACTTATTGGAACCTGAAAGGTGAATACATGTACATGTACAGTCTGAAAAAAAATAATAATTTCTCTGACGTGATTTTGTCTCAGGTTCTAGCAAGACTGAAAAGATTGAGAAATCAATGTTTATCTTTTCTGTTTGAAAATTAGATTTAGGCAGATTTACATGTAGAGGTACAGTGGCCATTTTGCTATAGATCTGGTAATGTGGGAAAATTTGTGTTCAACTGCTGTTGTCATACTTTGGTCTACAGACTAATGCCACCTATGGCACAATCTACTGAGTCTGTAAGAACTTGGTATGACAAAAAAAAAAAAAAAAATAACGGACAGATCTGGGCTGTTCTGTCCTCTACTGAACAAGAACATGTCATTAACATAACATTTCACAGCCACAAATTACCACGTGTATCCAATGTGAGATCACAAACTAGCTGTGTGTTAATAAAAACAAAAACAAAAAAAAACTCAGTGGACATTTCTAATACGCAGGAAGTAAGACTTCATGAGAAAATATTAAGACATGCCAGATATCATACGATCAAGTTCAAACCACAATATTATGATTATTGATGATGAAAAAGATTGGTTTCACTTTAGCATTAAAGTAAACAAGTTGTAGACAATAATAAATAACCATTTATAAAATATTCTATATAACATGCAGAAGTTCGGTAAACCACAAAGTCAACTGAATAACAATAGCAAAAAATGTGACGGGAAATGACGACTGGATTCGTCTCACCTGACGAGCCTGTCATCTGAAGATCACAAGGACAATAATTGTGCGTCTCTGACATTGTAGAGGTCTCACACAATACTGAAGGTTATACGATGACCCACTACACATACACACATAGATCAGAACATTATGTGCACACTATACAGAAGCACCATATGACAATGACGCCACAGCTGAAACAATGGATGCTGATTCCTGTTCTGGAATACATCGCACTGTAAGGCCTATACCGCACTATGACAGTCCTGTCCCATGACAGACCCATCCCAAGTTTGAAACCTACAGACTAGACTTTAATGTACCGCACCTATCGTGACAGGGCATTCTTGTCCCACTGAATCCCAAGCAGTTGTGAATGAGGTATTTCGAGATTGGTCACATGACCAAGGCAGCATCGCTCACATGTGGTTTTGTTTATATGATGTGATAGGTTTGAAACCTCATTATTCGTCAAGATTTGTCTGCCATGTGATTTTTCTCGAAATACCTCATTGCTACAAAATCAGTGGGACATGACTGTCCCAGTCCCTGGATGTTATTGTTTGTGATGATAGAGAAATATAGCTGCCTACCACATTAGGACAAAAATGTCCCAGATTTGAAGGCGCCTGTAACCTAGCTTTCTGCGTGTCAGTTGTTTTTCTCTTCTGTAGTCACTCCGTTGTTTCTCATTCATAGAACTATACAGTCTTTTATCAAAAGCTCGTTATAATTTTTCAAAATGGATGTTGATCCAAATTGGGTAGAAAGCTTTATATCGGCAGTGGAGAGTAAACCATGTTTATATAACAAAGCTGATAGTAGATACTGCGATGAAGAGTTAAAAACCAAAGCATGGACAGAGGTTTGTGAGGCACTTGTCCCAGGATGGGAAGATCTATCTGATCAAGACAGAAAAATCAGAGGTAGCCTAGGTGCTGAAATTTTTATTAGGGTAACATCAGGTCACTATAAAGCCTATGGAACTGACCCTTGAGTAATTGTTGGGTCATTACAGGATGCACTTTCTTTTTTTCTAATACAAAGCGCAAAGACATGCAACCTCTATTTCATCCATCTTGAAAACGCAATGTAGGAAGAAGCACACCAAGATGATGCAGTATGTCCCAGAACAGTCCTATCCTGATGCAGTATTTGTTCTGAGATGGAAAAAAAATCAACCATGGGATGTGACAGGTCTGTCCTGGAATGGGAATACTGTAGAGCGGTATAGGCCTAACACACTTTTCAATTTTACATGCACACTTTTTTTAACAAATCTCTCAATATTACACGTGCACTGTTTAGTAGCACCGACACAGCAGGTGCCAATTCCTATTGCAAAATCCCTACCGCTGAAAACAGGACTTACACTGCTAGTGCTAATAATGTTACTCTAAGGCCAGTACTGATCACCAACTCTTATCTATGTTGGCAACCATCCTAGGAAGGTACACACAAATCTTGCTCACTGAACCAACAGAGATATCAAACAGCAGGCTGGTACCTAACCTATTAATACAAAGGGTGGAAATAAATTTCATACCAGTGTGACTTTTTCTTTTTTTTTTTGGTCTTCTTTTTGTTTTAAAATACACTCAGCCATATTTTTAACATTGTCCAGTAAAAAAAGAAGACAATACAAATAAAACTGCAGCCAAAGCCCAATTTCACAATACCAAAACATAGGGTTACATTCATGTAGTCAAAAACTCTTCTGAGTTTTCTTGAAATTTGAATCTGACTCCTTGGAGTACCATTTGAATTTCTACTCTTCATAATGTTTCCTGTTCACAATTTAGTGCAGGTTTTCAAAACCATCAGTCATGGGTGAGATCTCCATTATGTATTTGATCTGAGAAAGAAACATGCTGAATTTCAACAATATCAACACAATGTAATAAGTATATGTGTATTTTATCTTATGATAATTTAAAAAAAAAAAGAAAAATTAATCATGATGATCATTTTCGAAAATAAAACTATGGTTTTGCTTCACATTGTTTCCTGGCATACATTTGTAAATCTAAACTGGCAAGATTCTAACTCCATGTTTTCAACATTGTCCTCCAAACAAACAAACAAAGAAACAAGCAAAAATTAACAGATGTGTCGTTATGGTTTTACAGATCAAAATGAAAGACGACAGAGGGATACAAACAACCAATGGTTTTAAAAGACAAATAAAACTGAAGATATTGGCGTTTAATATACTCCTAAATCTTGAAAATACAAGTTAGGAACTAAAATTAGGATCAGATGTACTATTCCTCCCCCATTTATTTCTATGGTATATAAAAATATGAGACCAAAGATCATCAGTTAAATTTGTCAGTAAATTTGCAGTACATCTAAACAACTGACATTTTTTATAATTATGAATTAATAGAAAAACACAAAGAATTACACTCAAAACCAAGATAAAAGAAAAAATGTTGGATTTTTTTTTTTTTTTTTTGTGAAAAAGTTTCTTGTGACAGGATATTTCATTGTAAGGAAAATGTCAATGTATCATATGAAAGTGACTATAAGCTGCTGTGAATATCCTCCAAAATGCTAGATATTCTACTGGAAACCTAAAAATCATACTGACAGCACAGGGAATATCCCAAAACCGGTGATGTAAATGAAACCATCCTCTCTTCAGACGTGGATATATTAAATCGTGAGTTTATACAAAACTATCTATAAAGATATATATGACCTAGGTGTATTTATTATTATTTTTTTCCCGAATATCTACAACAAAATTACTGCGCAAGAGAAACATTTTGAGACCTTACTAGTTTCCTTTACTCCCATTTCTACTAAGTTTTCTTGTAAACAGATTTTCTTACACACCACCTCTAAAACACATAAACAACAATTAATTACAAGAGTTAAAACCTTTATAGTAATTATTTCACGCAATCAGAATTTTAAAAAAGATGATGTTTCCCATATTTTTTAGATTAAAACGAACAACAGCAACAACAACAACAAAGAAAATAAGGAGGAGAAGGTGCACCCTTATTACTTATATCAGGATTTAACATTCATCAAAGCAAAACAATATGTAATTAGTAACACAAACCTCTGCATATCACCAACATTTCGAATGCAATCTTAAGTTAACTGGGTACACATATGTTTATGCTCTGGGAGAACCAGCCATATGGCAACATTTTTCAATTGTAAGATAAATGTATAGTTAAACTATGAAAAATTGTTTATCTCTGGTTTGGATCCTTTGGACTGGTGATATTCCCTGAATCAGTGAATGAAAATAAAAAGTTCTGAAATCTTCAGAACTATCTAAAGCTTCTTTAATGAAAATTCTGAGCTTGAAGTGTTTCCTTGACAATTTTTGTTGCTGCCATCTGACTGGTTTCGCAAAAACAAAGAAAAAAAAAACCAGCAAAAACTCATATTCCGCATAATTTTGGCAGTGACTTGCAAAAACTCATACTCAAAGCATTGCGAAAACTCACATTCAGAGCATTGCAAAAACTCGCACTCACAGCATTGCAAAACTTGCACTTGGATCAATACACAAACTCACACAGAACAATGAAAAATTTATGGTCAGAGCAATGGAGAAAAAAAAAAAAAAAAATTCATGTTGACAGGCTAGCAAATAATCCACAAACACAACAAATACTCAGAGCTTTGTAAAAAATTCAGGCTTAGAGAAGTGCAATGACTCACACTCATAGCAGTGCAAAAACCCATGCTCAGAGCATGAAAACTTACATTCCCAGCAGAATAAATACTTTCAGGTAGAAATGCTCTCTAAACAAACATTCATTTTCAAAGGATGAATGGCTGACCCTCTAAGAATAATAAATTAGGTACAAGTATCACATTCTTCTAAGCACTATGGGAGCATCAATACCTTCAAAACTTTTCTAGCATAGAACACAAGTAAACTGTGTCTCTATTTGATTTTCAACAATTTGGTCAAGAAACTAAAAATTGGGCCCTATCATCATTGTGAATTTCTAAAGCTATACACAGAAACAATGGAAGTCTTATCTGGCTATGTTTGTTTCAAGTCTCATGAAGCACCTGCTCAATAACATAAAACAGGGATGTCAATCTCAGCTGTCTCTATGAAAAAGTAGGAAAAGTTCCTAACATATTCTTCAGCAACATGTAAAACTGCAGTACGTTAATAGTAAATAATACCAGATTTAGAGCCAACAGAGAAATTACTGACAGCCAAAAAGTAGGAAATCTTATTAAAGTAGAAAATTCACATCCCTGATAAAATCCATCTACAACCAAAACACCTGTCTATTAGCGCACTATTTCAGTAACTACCCAATTCATATATGACTGATTCCAATGAACATTGGGACCTGAATGTTAAGTGATAAAGCACAACTTGCCTTCATAGAGCCATGAATGCCACAAACAACAAGCTATGAGCTATAGGACTTTAGACCTACTATTGTAAGAGGATCGGTGGCCAGAAGTGTCAGAGCTAAAAGGTATAGGAGACTGGGATGATATTGGGCCTATCACATGTTGGTTCCCCAACATCACAGACATTGGTGTCGGTATCACTCAATGTCCATGGTGCTACAAGCTACACATGCCTGGCTGAGACTCCGCGTGACTTATTGACAATATTCAGTTAACTAAAAATCAAGGACAGTGTTCGGTGTAGCGTAGTGCTCAGGCTTCACTGAAACCAATACTTAAGCAAGGCTAGGAATGAAATGCGAGCCTTAGCTATTTCCGTGAAACATACTGTCTACTAGAGAATTATATCTTCCAGATCCAACACCAAGAACATTTTTTTTCAGGCACTGAGTGTTAAGCATATCTGTCTTCACAGTGAATCTATGGAGTTGATCAAAGCTGTGGTCACTATAGTTCTTTTAAACATTTAATATATTCAATTAAAAAATAGTCTAACAAAACACACATTCAATCAAGAAAAAGGCAATGGATAGTCAACACTAGAATCTGCCACATGATTTCCATTATGATTTTCGTTTATTTGTTTTGTTTATTTTTTTAATATGTATCTCCTGTAACTGTCATAAGTCATGGTATAGTTTAATGTTATTCTACTACGTCAATGTCTAGACCAGCATCAGTTATGAGAAATACTGGACATTTCAAATGTCACTTAGTAGGCCTGCTAGATTACACCACACCATTATAACCAACATCATATGGGGCCCAGCTTTTAGAAGAGAACCCATGGCATACATGGGAGATTTTTTAAATACAGGCCAAATAGATGCACACCTCAATATTGGTATTTTAGATGATTAAAACTGAATGTTACTCAAAGAAACTGTGCTTGGTGTGTGGAACGCATCAGTCTATCTATTGTGCAATTCGGATCCATTCTTTTGAGTTTACTATTCAATTATTATCGCCTTTTTAGGATAAGGTCAAATACAGAATGCTTTTTTTTTTTGGCTCTATGTAAGTAGAAACACAGAACGTTATGCAATACTGTTGTGTGCCAAAATTTATACATTCAGTAGTTTTTAAGTCCTTAAGCCTCATGGGTTTTGTTACAGATCTATAGTAATAGATTTGAATGTAGTTTTTGTGGCAGTCACATAATATGTAATAGTTCATAAAAATTAAAAATTCTCTCATAGGCTGCACATTTCACATAAACATATTTAAGACCCACGAATTTAAAAAAAATCAGTCTCTGTCCCTAATCATTAAACAATGCAGATTCTCAAATAAATGTATTTACATTTACCATCAGAGCGCACATACACAGAAAAACATAGTTATCAGAGAATACAGAGTGCAGTGCACAACGCCTTGAATACAGTCTCAGGTAGACAGTCCAGACTCTCGCCTCATAAAGACAAAATAGATTCTGAAAGAAACCTGTATGAAACTGTGGTCATGAGATAATACATGCTCTCATGCACCATAGTGATTTGGTCATATGAGAATAAAATAGACTTTCATGTGTTATAAGCCTTTGGAATAAGACAGTGCAGATACTCATCTAAATTATCATACCATCTCAAATTAATTTTTTTTAAAATATACATATAAATATAAAATCCCTGTTACCAGACCACATAATGGCTATAATGCATAAACATGATAACAGTACACTCATCTAAACAACCAAAAAAAGACATGATCAACATGTCTGCCATTTACATTTTCAATTCCTCAAAACAAAAATTACTGACAGTGCAACTGCAGTTGTTAAGAAATATCCATGTACCACATTCTGTCCTCAATGAAACAAACCACACATCTAATTACATGTTGAAATCATAATTTTGTGACTACAATACAGAGAGAAATGGTAACATATGTTCACAGCCTATACTGCTACATCTATTACAGACAGTTGATACACAGACCATATTGATCTTCTTCTTTGCAAATTCATTCATTCAGCAAATTATATTCAGTGGTGTAGAAAAGATGATTATAAATGATTCTATAACAAGCACTTTTTTTTTTCAAAGGTTTTGCAGTGAAAGTACCGGGTTTTGACAAAGGGAGCTTTAAAAAAATAAATAAATAAAATAATAAAAATAAAAATGAAATGATTTTAACATTGCGACATTAGAAAGACACACCAGAAGCAAACAAATTGTTCAGCTTCCACAAAAAACAGTCACTATGCATATATCAGGTTACACAATCATCAGATACATGCTTGGTACTCATGTGCTACTTTTACAAAGAACATTGCCAATCAAGGTAAATGCATAATGGTCAGAATTCTTTTATGAAACCACAAGCAAGTAGAGCTTGAGCTGTATTCTTTTCACAATGAGACCATGGTTTTTCCACAACTGCATCGGGGTAATGTTTTTTTGGGGCTTCAATTTTGATACTAGCACTAATCACTACTACACAAGTATCCATACCTGATAGTAAAAACCGTGATGAAAGATTATCTGAGAGAACATACAAGGGTTACAACTTATGCCACAGATTTTTACTTATTTGCTGATCAGTTCTTCATATATATAGAGACAGCAGCTGTCTATGTAAAAATGTGTCAGCTAGTCTTCATCATCTTGAATCAGTTCGAGTTGCCAAAACTTTCTTGACAACCGTTATCAAACAAACAGGCATGCAAAAGTTACTAATCATTCTATCAAACTTTCCACATCATTTTCATGAAAAAGACAACAAAAAAAAAAAAGACAAATCTGTCACACGACCAGGTGAAATGCGTCAGATATCAAAGAGAACATGACTGAGTTTACCGACCATGGCATCACAGAAATAAACTCAGAGTGTGAATGTCTCGGCATGAAAAGTTGCTGCCAAATTGTATTTTTCTGCAAAATGAAGTACATTCCAGCTCACATCAGTAACTCTACACTTCAAACTCATTTCACCAGGTCATGTAACACTGACTGGGTTCAGCAGAGCAGCTACACGTATCTCGCAAAAACAAACAATTCTACAACACTACGATACTTGAAATGCCACTCAACGGTCCACCAGACATAGTGAGTCTATCTTGCATACGTGTAAATATTCAATAATGGTGCTATCTTCAATTTCCACCTCTTATTAAGGGCTACTTTTATGCAGAAAACAAATGCACAATCACAGAGGCAGTATCTCTGCGAGTAGAAAATGCTAATTCACAACTAACATCGCTACTGAGAGAAAGTTTCAGTGATAAAAATCCTCAAATTCGCTTGCCGCAGACACAGCCATCTCCAGGTTGGTTGAACTGCATAAAAAACATGTACTGATTTAACTCTCTAAACTGCAATGACAGGTCTTTTCATCGCATGTTTTTTTCCTTCTTACTTTGTTTTTGCCAAAGATCTGTTTCATCCCGAGTCAGTCCCCCACTGACTCAGACAAACCAGTGTACAATGCTGTAATGACAAAAATATCCACTGTTCTAACTGTTCAAATTAATCTCTGATGGCAAGTCACATTTAATCTGAAATAATCTTAAAATATTATCATCATCATGTTTCCCTTGAAGATAAGCATCATGTACATGTTGTATCATTTTCATCACCACAAAATTGACATGGTTTTATATATATATATATATGTATATGGTTATATCATTGTAAAAAAATGCAAACATTTAAATGCATCAACTAAAGGAACAAAATACATTTAAATAGGTTACTATTTATGACAACACTTAACAACAGTATTGGGCAAAACATGAATGGACGCCATTATAGATGGAAAATGAAGATGTAAAACAAGAAATATAGAACTTCTATGAGGAAGGGATTATACAGATTATATGGTTCATGTAGACATAAAAATCTATCTCACTCAAATAAGAAAAACATCTTTAAAAGCATTAAAAAATATTTACTGTAAAAAAAAAAAATTAATAGTAATAAAAAAAATTTACATATCAACATCGAAGTGTACAAAGTGGAAAAAAAAAAGTGTGGGAAAAAAAAAAACACTATTACATTTAAACTATGTGATGTTGAAAAAAAAACAAAAAAACAATCAACATCTAAAATTCATAGCATTAAAATTTGCTGACCCATTTTGTCCCTTTCCATTGTTTAGTCCACTACTCTCCAGGCTTTCTACTGACGGCAAAGGAAAATCTAAGTGTTTATGAAGAGTGCCTCAATACTGTTGCTAATTCTAAACTTATTTTAGGTATTTGTTATACATAAGACCTGGCTGGGAGCATTACAAAAATTCTTTTCTGCTATCAACAAATACACACTTCATCACCTCAGAATTAAATAAAAACTGTTGTAATTAGGACAATTTAATTCTGGGGCTGCGACTTGCCAAATTGCAGCGGATTATCACAAGTCTACCTTATTCTGACACTGTCAGTGATACTAAAGTTTATGTGCATGTGAATCTGAATGCGTATTTTGTCTCATCAGCTCGGAAAGGAGTTTCTTTTGGAGAACAAATAAAGTTTACCTATCATCTTTTTGAGACAGGAGGAATGTGAGGTGCTACATTTTTTGTTAAAATCACAATCAAGATTCATTTACCAAGACTCATTCCTATATAGTATAACATGGAAGTTCAGAAGATGCTAAGTTTATATGAGATAAAATCTACATCTCAAGTCAGCAGTGCTGCCCATAAGTCTAGACATCTTTGTTACCATGTACTAATCCCCCATTCCTTCATGCTAACTTATGCATACAAGTGACCCATGATCCTAGATTACTGTGCTGTTCTATGATATATTTCCAGTTCATAACAACCTGGTGACTTGCCTTGTCCTCATAAGCTCATCAATATGGAAAAATCCAGTGACTGATAATGGCATTCGTTTCCACGCAGCAAAGATGTCCTGAAACTATGGATGAAAAATTTGATAGCAATGAGGACTCACAAATTCTGAATTCTCTATTCTTAAAAAATTTATTTATTTATTTTTTTTTTTTCAAAACAGCCTCAGAATCGCTGGGTCTCAAGGAGCAGACATTGGCAAAGAGATTGATACTGGTGAGTAAATTAATATTAAACTGACAATTCCGCCCACACTTTAACCCCCTATCTCCTTTAAATTCCTCTTCATAGAGTGAATAACACATCATAGCACACCAAACACAAACTAGCCAACCTTATCAAAGACACACTTTCTTCAATTAATGATCTCGGAGCATTTTTGTAAAAGAAAATTTCATACTCCACCCTCAACCAACTAACAAATATTAAAATCGTTATTTCTGGGCATTACAATATTAAGATTATCTCCAATTATGTCAGAGAACTCCACAACTTACTATTTGGGTATCGATACTTTCCTGTTCACTTATATAACCATACTTCCTATTTTCATTGTTTAAGATGTGAGTTGATTCTGACAACTTTTAGAAGATGCTCCGCAGGTGAAATGAAACAATTCCGCACGATATGGCAGTCAAGTGCTTTAAGGTTCAGAGCAACCTGTCTTCAACAGATATCAAATAATAACGGTCTAAAATACGCTTATCAAATTTTTGTCCCTCACATCCTCCAACATCTCTACTGAGCGCTGAGGAATACAAACAAAATCAGTTGAGGGAGTAAAAAGCATGAGCAAGACAGGCATACATTTGTATTTAGCCAGCAAACAAAAACAACTTACAAGTTTTTTCACTGGAAATTGTTTAATTGTTATGGTATCTTGTGAAAGTGACTTTGCCCGTGCTATTGGTCGAAATTACTGTATGCTCTCTTAAATTTTTCCAACTGTTGACCTCACTGACCAAGGTAAATAAAGACAACAGGGATTAAGCCAAACGGTCAGAATGACCACAATTCCATAACGAATAGACCAGTCCTTTCAAAACCATGCTGAGTTCTCTTGGATCACTGATAATTCTCCATCCAATCCCAGCTGAATGGCTCTACAAACATTCTTTTGGTGAACAAACCTCTACATAAAGATGAAGTATCAGAGTGACTGCAAAATTCAAGAACAGTTTTACCAATCTTTTCTAGACCTTGACTACTTCTGTGCAGCAGCAATTTCTCTGTCCAATCCCTGCTCAAATGTTCTGCAAACATTCTTCAGTACACAGATCTTCTCTATAAAGTCAAAAACTGCGAAAGACTACACTTCAATAAAGATTTTACCAATTCTTTCTAAACAGTGTTGAGTTCCTTGTTGCAGCAAATTTCTCTGCCCAATCCCAGCTGAAATGCTCTGCAAACCTTCAGGGAACGAATCTTGGGGTAGTGAGTTGATCATTGGCTGACCTGACTGACTGAGGGAAGTGAAGATTATTATATCACAGTATCTGGTTGTTGTAGTTGTGGTTTTAAGCTTTTAGCATAAGAGGCGAAGGCAGCTATCGCCAAGGGGCGTGCCATCATTGAGACTTTCTTGAAGACATCTTCCTCTGGCGGCTCCTAATGGGAAGAACAGAAAGAAAAATTCAAAAAAATATAAATTAATAGAAAATAAAAAAAAAAAAAATTAAAAAACACAATAATTACAAAAAAAAAAATGAAAAGCTGCTATGATCATTACAGTGTGCATTTACGAAGGGAAGTTTTCCAAGAAATTATACATTTGGCTTTCTTCAGAATGAGCCGATCCAACTTAAGTATACTTGCCACAAAACACTAATAATCATTTTGTACTCAAATGTTACTTTGTTCAGACACAGCCAATAGTTCATATTAGAATAAGTGAAAACTTGGAAATTCCAACTGGAGTGTTTGTACACTTCTCCTAACAAAGGACTGGGATGTCAAACTGCTTTCACAAAAAAAAATTATACAACTAGTGGAAATTCCAAGAACTAAAAAGATCTCACAGGCAATGCAGCGATCATAATAATCAAGCGTAATTCGATTAGATAGATGTACGTATTTTCTAGATCTAGAATCTAGATTTTCTAGTCTACATCTAATCACGAACAGCTGCCTTCTCACTCTACTCTTTCTAAGATCATGGATACATTATGTGTTGTTGTCAGTCCTTTGATGTGCTGATTTTCTATCAACAACTCTCGCGTGACCACTCAACTGCATGGTAAGTGTGGGGAAATAAGGGCTACGACCTTCAATCTCGATCTTCAAACAGCCGTCGAACAACAGTCCGGCTATCACCCAAGGCATGAGGATAACTCTTCATACTTACGGTTTCACTGCTATCGTGCAAAGTTTGTATCGTTGTATAGCAAATTATTATGAAACCACGATTGTTTTATGGATTCAGTAAAAGTCAGCTGTTGATTCGCCAAAAGCAGGAAAGACGGCGACGACCAAAAAGACGGAATTTCAACCAAAGTCGGAAGTTTGACATCCGTGAATAGATCGTTCACTTATGACGTTTCGCTTACGCGTCCGCCCACCATTCTGTTGTTTACATTTCAAACACGGAAGTAAATCACTTATGACGTTTCGCTTCCGTGTCCGCCCCACTGTCTATTGTTTACATTTCAAACACGGAAGTAAATCACTTATGATGTTTCACTTCCGCGTCCGCCCACCAAAAATTCGCATCCAAACACGGAAGTAAACACTAACGTGGAAAGGATCTATAGAACACTCATTGATGTTTGTTACCGCTCCACCACGAGATTCAAGAGCAACGGTCACCGGTCCCGTCCGTTTATGTTTCTCTGTGTCAATGACAGTAAACAGTTTTGGAGTGTTTGTACCCCCCTCCCCCCCGCTAAAATTAGACGGGGATTTCCAGCTGTTTACTTAGTCGAAACAACTATATTGTTCTTACTTTTCACAAATTGGAGCTGAACAACAATCTCAAAGTCTTAATGATTTGTGACATATAGCAGACACTAACCTGGCTTCCGATCGCGAGCATGTGTATTCGAACCACATGACATGAGGGATCAGCGTGGAATCACGCACCATGAAGAACTCTCCAATGGGACTACAGAAGAAAAACAAGAAATTGATTAGGTCTTTCTGTGGAGATAAATCAATCCATTGGGCACTGCAATATAGACAAAGCAAAAACTGAACTACTCAATCCTCCACTGAGGTAATATGAATTGACCTCTCTCATGGGAGGCATAAGACAGGACAAGAAATCATTTGTCTTCTGCCAGTCAAAATAATTCATATGTTGCTGGATTTGAATTGAAGTATCCGAGGTTGAATATGATGACAGCGGTCTGATATCAATGTTTATATATATAAACTGCAGAAATTGAAAGGGAATTAATCTCCAAAAAGAAAAATTGACAGATTTTGAAGTATCTGGATCTGGATGTTGTGAGGTGAATATTCAGATTTATGTGCTAAACTGTTCATTTTTTGAGCACGTTTTCTTTTTTTTTTTTTTTTACTATAAAATTTGTGTAAAACTTGTATTGTATAATGCATGGAATATTGAGAGCACTATTTTTGGCCTTTTTATAAGTTTTGATCAACACTAAGAATGCTGCTTCATAATCCAAGCGCTTAAAGCAACACTGCATAAATTAAAATGAACAATGGCTGGACACCTGAATCTTATATCAAGATTTTGTTTTGTCAAATACGATGATCAGAGGCTCATAAATAACACTCGGTTTTCTACCTTCAATTGTTATACTCTACTGAACATGATTAGTTCAGTTGATCTAATCCTAAAAGTATCAGAGATGGTCTGTCGCTGTTTTTTCAGTGATAATGATAATAATATATATTCAAGAAATCACATTTTAGTTTGGGTCTAATGACAATACATGACAATTATTTTTGTCATTGCAGTGTAATTAATTTGGAAAGTAATTTCATATGTAAAGTACGATGAACAAGTCTTTGGATCAGATTGGCTCCGTGATACTTCTAGAACAAATACTGTATTTTGCAGAGATCAGTGAGTGTGTCAGGTACTTACCTACAGGCTATCAATGGAAAAAGTGGAGTCAACAAAAACTGCACAGCTCCAAACCACAACACTCCCAAAATACAGCCTACAATCCCTCCGAAGAGTACTTGACTAAAGGTATGATATTTCAAATAGACCCTGTGGAAAGAATTTTGTGCAAATATTTTTTTGTGGTCACTTAAAACTGAAAAAAAAAAAGTAATAATAATCTTACTATAATAAGAGTAAGGGGTAAGCTTCGCCTAACACCTGTGCATTTCATGGCCATTCAATCTAGAGAATTAAAATTTTGCATACTACCATTTTTGATACTGCCGAGTTGCATGGTGGGCTTAGTTTTTGCATTTGATCACGTCTTATATTTTTTTGAAAATTCTGAACCGCCTTATCGTTTAAACCCGGACT